>WOVY01013886.1:0-260000 GCA_013436015.1 Rhipicephalus annulatus | reverse complement strand
TTTGTGGAGAATTATTAAAGGTAGAAGCGAAAAACCATGGTGAGAGTTGCTTAGCTTTCAACTGCCGTTTCGAGAACCAGCGGCGTTGATTCGAGAGCTCGCTCCCGCGAGACGCCATTAGGTCTACGTTTCTCAATTAGCGAGTGACTGCATGAACAGGTAGACGCCTCGCTTCAAGGCTGAAAACCGTTAGCTGCCTTATCGTCTTAATTAGTTTGTTCCACTTCACTGCATGTGATATGGTAATTGCGGAAAAAGTGAAAAACCTACCTTGACTAGAATAACAATTTATCTTGTCATTAGGTCTACATTCGCTGTGCTTCAACAATCTGCAGTCTGTCGCTTAAAATAACTATAACATTAACAGGACCTCCGAAATCTCCTAACGATGTCAGACAAAAGAAATGGGGTTCAAGGATAACAAAAGAGTTGACGAAGCTTCGTGAAATGAAAGCTTTGTTTTGATTTGACGTTAATATAAGTCAATATTTTTTCAAGTAGCCACCAGTTTTCATCCCATAAGACTACCAAGAAAATTATTACTCGGAGTTGTGGGCCTGTAAAGTGTTTTTCTGTAACGAAATGAATCTTCGAGTGACCACTATCACATCTACCATTTCTAATTTATTTCATGTGCGATTTTTCTTCTGCATTAGTTTTTTCTGATCGTCCATTACGAACATGCTTATACAGTACTATTCAAAACAGCATAAACTGGGTTTTATGTTTGCCATCCAGCTTGGTGTACATCATGCACGTGAGTTCCATATTCTGTGACAAACTGCTTATTGTGACATTCTGACCTTCGCGTACACGTATTGTCTGATGTGATTAATGTGTCAAATACGCCAGTTTCGTTGACAAGAAGTAGCGAGGCACCGATGTCTAAACTACAAGAAGTTTAATTGATAGTGCAGCGCGGCACAATTCAAAACAGGCCGATTATTTCTACCCACAGCACTGTTTTTGTATTAGCGTAATGGTCCTATGCAAGAACTGTATTCACGTTTTTGCGAATATTAAAACGATTGTACATTTTAAACGTATTTAAAGCAGCTAAAACACAAAACTAAGTATATTTCTAGAATGTCAATGGATGAACAAGTTCCGCATTTCTCTCTATGCCTTCAATTGATAACAATATAACATTGAAAATACCCTGACAAGACCTCCCGGATAAGAGGCGTCCTATTGAACGGTATTTTGGGATGTGCGTAAAACACAAGGACACAATAATGCCAACATATGCTTCAGCCGAAACTGGTCTAGCACCTGAGGTGTACTTGAGCATCCTGCCTACGTTTCCAGTGTATTTTTAAAGCCCGTCGGAAAAATTACCGTGTGCTATTTCTCATATGACTAAAGAAACAGCGCGGCTGCTATATTTTTCAACGGAGCCGTTTGGTGACTGTGGAGCGGAGGTGCCCGATAATGCAAACGAGACTCATGTGTTTTTTTTCTATTTATTTAAGTTTGCTCTTCAAATTACACACCTTTTTATTCGTTACACACTCTTCTTCTTTTTAACAGTGATGCTATTGAAGCTCGCCGTAAATTTTTTTTGTCGGAAACCGAAACGATTGTCATTACGAATTGGGAGGTGCTTTCTACCAGAGTTCTTCAATCACTTGAATGGTGAAACTTCCCATAGTTCCATTGTATCGAAATTAAGATACACCATGGCATAAAATTATTGGTGTTTTGCAGACAATCGTGGTGACTGTTGAACAAAAAAAAAATAAGTCATCGCTCTCATCTATGCCAGAGATGCGTGCAGCGTTGAGCAAATTGCGAAAAGCACGCGTAGGGGGCGTTGCCGTGCGTAGAGTTAATATAAAAGACGCTAGAGGAAAGGCTGGGCTGGAAAAGCTATAACCACCAAAGCACTGACATCTAGAAAAGTTGTCATTGGTGCCTTTACAAAGTTTTAGAGGACCTCCTAATATAGAAGTTTAAAACACCCAAGTTTCCGTAGTATCAATAAGAAACATGCATGTTCGCGTAATATAAATGGACGAAATTGTGTGTTGTTTACATTAACTATATATAATCATTTATAGAACTCTCTGCGTGCGGGAAGAAGCGTTCGAAGTTCATTTTAATAAATGGTGCCACCATCCCCGATGGTATAAATTTCAGGGCTAGAGCATGGCCAAGCAGCCGATAATGTCGATTGGGCCAGCTTGCTTGCGCGTCGTGTGAATCGTAGCGTCTCATCTATGCTTCTCTCTTTGTTGTTGTTGTTGTTGTCGTCGTCGTCGTCGTCGTCGTCGTCGTCGTGGTCGTTGTCGTCGCTGTCGTCGTCGTCGTCGTCGTCATCGTCGTCGTTGTTGTTGTTGTTGTTGTTGTTGTTGTTGTTGTTGCATGAGCCGGCAGCTAAACCTTATGTGACAGTCTCTAAATGCGATGAAAGAGAGAAAAGAAGCAGATATAAATGCCAGGGGAGAATGAAGCATGCACTGGCGAGTGCAAGGGAACCAATCCGGAAGCCAAGTATCGCTCCATCATGACGGCACCCATGCGATTTTAGGTTTTAATGCATGGATCAAATGGGAAGCTTATCCCCTAGACTAGTATACTAATGTCTTGGCACCATGACACTCTTGTTTTTGTGTCACTGTTGCCCGATGGAGGGAAAATCTTCAAGCAGCAGCTAAATCGGTCACAGGCGTGTCCGGGTTGCTGTATGCATTGTTTAAACTGGTATTATTGAAGAGTTTTGCTTTCTACATCTTTTCTTCGTCGTCTTCTTCTGCCTCGTGTCCAGAACACGTGTGACGATTAATTCGGTGCAGCTTGTTATAACACGGATCAGTGGCAGAACGAGCACATATAGATAGAAGGAAAGAAAGAGAGGTGAGAAAAAACAAAAAGGAGAAAGAAAAGGAGAAACAAAGACCGAGACAGAGAGAAATTCTTGGCGAAAAAAAAATCTTCACGAGGCGAGATTTGAGACCCACGTGCCCTCAATCCTACATGTAAATCACCCCTCGGCTATGCAGGCACACTACAGCAGCGCATACCATATGCTAATCCTGTATGTTGTAGCACTAGACTAGTAAAGTGTAGTTATCGTAAAAAGCAGACATGTGATTGTGAAGACCAGGGAAAAAGAAGAGAAGAGTAAATCACATCATAAAAAATAAGAAAGAACAGAACAGAAAAAAATACACAGGGAAAAAGAACGGATTGAGAAATTAGGGGGAAAGAAAAGGGAAAGAACTGAATGAAGCGAGAGAAAGTGAAATGAATAGATAGAAAGAGCAAGCAAGTCAAAAACAGAGAGAGATTATGAGGCTTGGACCAAAAAGAAAGAAAGACAGAAGTTGCAACAAAGAGAAAGAATTAGACAGGAAGAGCGAAAGGAGTGAAAGCGGAAGAAAGGAAATAAGAGAAACGCACTAAAGAGAAGAGCAAATAAACAGAAATAAACAGACATAAAAAGACACACAGAGAGGAGCAAGAAGGTGAAGAAAATTGAGGAGGCAATGAAGAAAAACTTTGAAAACTTAGCAAAAGAACAAAACGAGTACTGCATAGGTACCCTAGTCAGCTTCTTTGTCTCTCTAGTATTTCATTTTGAGCGCAAGCAACGGTAATTTTGTTTATTTCCTAGATAAAATAAAAAAAATGTTGTAGTGGAAGGTCGTCAATCCTTCCGCATCAAGGGAGTTATAACTTGACAGGATGTTCATTAGAAAGGCAGCATGTCAGAGAGAGCTCGCAAGGCCTCACGCCTGTGCGAAGTGTTCCCGGAAGCTTGCTAATGCTGTCGATCCTTATAAAGAACTTGTACATCAGTAGTACGCGCTAACAAAAACAGTTGAAAGCAGACACAGGATTGGGATACATGGTTACAGGAAGTGATTGGTTTTCCTTTTCCCAACCAAATATATGCACCACCAGGCTCTATCACCTCTCATCAGCAAGAACAAACAAACGAACGCGGGTAAGCAGTGATACGTATACCGATTCGAGACTCGGTAATAAAAGCTGCAAGGGAGACGGGGCACCGTCTGGGCCTGTAAATAAACACGGTACCAACAAAGCCTGCTCGTCAATCTTGTTCGGCGAGAGAGCACACGTCAGTGAACAGCGCCGCCCTAAGTAGTGGTCAAACAACGAGACAGGAACTTTTTGTATGCGTCGCTGGTGTCTGCTAGCATGACCAGCATTGGGCACTTCGGAGGTGACATGGATCTTGCCGTGTCTGTACGTTACGCTCTTAGCTTACGTCGGCTGCTGGTTTCGTACGAGAGTTATTGGTGTTTACCATACGCGAGCAATGTTTAGCTAAATTATATTTATCACTCAAACTGGTGTGACGTTCACTGGCACGGAAAGCTTAACAGAGGAATGTCTACTTTGATGGGATGGATTTGTTCCCTAGAACAAAGGCATGGACTTTGCTTGTAGTTGACCCCTCGTTTACTTCCGTAACGAATGCACGAAAAGAATTACAATTTAGAACGTTTGAACTAGGTTCACAAACAGACATAATTGTTTTGTCATTCCCAGAAGTTCACTACAATGGTTTATGTATGAGCAATAGCGCTTCAAGGACGGGCACTGATAAGGTCGCACAACACTCTTTCAAAGCTTCATCTGTGTTCAGAAGCAGCTTTCAAATGCGTAACGCCATTAAGAAGAAGATGGCAGATTCTATGTACACTGGGAATCGATATGCAAAACAAGAATGGGGAAGGTAGATATGTCACTCTAAAATCAGCTCAACGTTACCAGGCGGACGCAGATTATGCAGTATATGACTTTCATGCCATAGTTATATAGCTTAGGGCGTGTCAATTTACCTTCATCGTCTATTGACGTCACGAGATACCAAATTTGGTATATGTGGAGCTAGCAAAACGTCTGCGAGCACGCAATGAGCGTTGCATGTAGCCATCATGTTTTGATTGACAGGCATGTCACTATTATCATGTTTAGACTTGTCATTCACTTTCCTCGTCTATTCTCGTCACGTCAAACCAAATTTGGTATATTTGGAGCCAGCAAAACAGCCGCGAGCATGCTATGAACGTAGCGTGTTGTCCTGTTTTACATGACGCGCTTATCATGATTTTCATGTTTGGACGTGTCATTTACCTTCGTCGTCTATTCACGTCACGTGATTATAAATTTGGTATCGTATATGTAGAGCTTGCGAAACGGCAGTGAGCGCGCCATGAGTGAGGCGTGCAGTCATGACTTACATGACATACATGTCTGATTTGCACGTTAGGGTCTGTCGCTTATGTTCACCATGCAGTCATGTCATACCAAACCAGTTTTGCAATATGTCTTGGGAACGGAACCACCACAAGATTAGCAAGACCATTCAATGTAAATCATAACATTCATGACAAACAGGACATGATTTTCATGTTATTACCGGTTGCTTAAGCTCGTCACACACTCATGTTATCCTATACCAATTTTTTTATCAATACCATTATCGCAACGACCAGGAAAGCTAAATGCCGTAGGTGGCTAGACAGACAGACAGACAGACAGACAGACAGACAGACAGACAGACAGACACCCCGCAGGGGCACCTGCGCAAGTAGGCGTTTGGTGTGTAGCGACACCACGGACCCGAGCTAACGGGGGAGTTTTGACTCCCTCCCACGCCTAGCCGTGCGTGGCTTTGCCGTGTCCGGGGAAAAGGGGATCCTGGGGGTTGAGCCGACGCTGGGTGCTTGGACCTTTAAGGCCCCCCGGCAGAGGCAACACACCTCTTTGGCCCCGGCTTCACGTAGACGGCACCCCTGGGCTGACCCACCCAGGGGAAATCGGCAGTCGCCTTTTCCTATCTCTCTCTCCCTACATCTTCGTCTTTTGTTCTCACTTTAAATCTTTCCTGTCTTCTCCTCACTTCATTTTACTTCCAATTTTTCCTGGCGGCAAGGGTTAACATGGTGTAAATATCCAAACTTGGATAGATATATTAGGTTATGGCAGTGGCGTACCACTGGCGTTGTGCAGACATGTTTACATGTTCTGCCACGTCCCCTTGTTGGGCTCCGTGGTGGGTGGTAGGCGCCATTACTGAAGGAACTGCACTTTTCTATGGGATCACGAAACCCCTTATCCATTGATCGCCCCTTCAAAAGGTGGCGCACCGAAGCAAATGTAATGCCGATTTCAGAAAAACAAGACTATTTCCGTAAGTACCACGTTATACATTGCGAAAACTCGGACAAAAAAGCTCGCAACATCTCCCCATTCCTCGTGTCATGGTGCCTAACCGAGACCATCGGAACTGGCTGTAAGGCTACAAAGATGGCAAGCGGAGACTTGCTAGTGGAAGTTAAAGACAAGACACAGTTTCAGAAACTAGAAAAATTAGTAGCATTTGGGGACAAGCCCGTAACCGTCTCTGCGCACCGAACGATGAACACTGTCAAAGGCGTTGTGTCAGACGATGACTCAAAAGACCTAACAAATGATGAGCTTCTGGCTGGCTGGAAGGACGAAAACGTCGTTCACGTACAGCGTATCGTAGTGAGAATAGAAAACGAAGAAATTCCAACCAAGCACATAATTGTGACCTTCAGGTGCTCCACACTACCGCAAGAATTAGTTACCGGCTATCTAAAACTCTGTGAGACCCTACATTCCGAATCCGCGGCGCTGCTTCAAGTGCCAAAGATTCGGACATGCTTCTCCGAGTTGCCGTGGGCAGCTTACCTGTGCACGGTGTGGTATCACAGGCCACTCTGCAGGTGATGACTGCAAGGCCGAACCCCGCTGTGCGAACTGCGATGGAGAACACGCGGCGTATGCTAGATCTTGCACAGCATGGAAAAAAGAAAAAAGAAATTATTACCATCAAAGTCACCCACAACATCAGTTTCCGCGAAGCAAGGCATCGGGTCTCCCCTTTCTATGCAACAAAATTATTTGCTGAAGTGGTGCAACAGGGGGCAGCACCACGACAGAATCAGGTGGCCGCCCAAGCTACGCACAGCGTGCTGGAGCGACCGCCGCTTGCCCCTACTGCAGGAGCAGCCAAGGCTGCTCCGGCCTCAGTAAACAAGGCCCCACCACGGGCGTCGACATGCATTGGCACGAGCCAGGGCAACGGGCAGACTGCGGGAAGCCCGTCGACGTCCGGTGTAGAGGGTTTAAAGGCTTCGTATCTTGAGCCGAAGCCCACAACGCCCAGGGATCGCTCGGCAGAGCGACGGTCCAACGCTTCTCATGAAGCTATGGACACAACCGCCAGTCAAACGGCGCCTGCAGCGCCGAAGGAGCGGCGAGTTTCTCTCGACCGCTCCAAAAAAGACAAAAGACAAATTACAGGGCCTGCAAAAAGCCCTGGTAAATAAGTTTCGTTTTCCATAACCTGAAAGGTTATGGTACCATTCTGTTTTGACTTTAGTATCACACACATGTCACCAAGGTTTTATCGCCAACAAATCAACTCTTACTCCACTTTTCTGCTCAAATTCACTGTCCAAAATGGCTTTTCTTCTCCATTGGAATTGTAGAGGACTCATTAACAACATAGGTGACATAAAAGATTTGCTAAGTAGTCTCTCTCCAATGGCTATGTGCTTACAGGAGACCAATCTGGGAGAAAAACACACCAACTTCCTCAGAGGTTTCACCGTAGTACGGCGCGATCGCGTCCACGCTAGCCGGTTGTCCGGCGGCGTGGCTATTGTCGTCAAAAGTGGAATTGCAGTGCGAGAGATCACCATCAACAGTCACATCGAGGCCGTGGCCGTCACCATTTTAGCTCACAAAACTATCACCATATGTTCCATTTATATCCCCCCACACACGCATTTTTCAATTAAAGATATAGAGCATATTTTGGACCAACTGCCTGAACCGTTTGTTATTGCAGGGGATTTTAATGCGCACGGAATGCTTTGGGGAAGCAGTACAACTGACACCAGAGGACAAACCCTCGAAGATTTTATTCTGAACAATGACGTATGTCTTTTAAATTCTGGTAGCGTCACCTACTGCTCCCCAAGCACAGGTGCCCCTAGCTGCTTAGATCTAGCGCTGTGCTCACCTTCGCTCTTTTGCGACCTAAAGTGGAGCGTGATAGATAATGTCTACGGCAGTGACCATATGCCTGCTCTCATAAAATTAACACAAACCCTCCCCACCACTCAATCCCGACCACCGCGTTGGAAACTACATCTGGCAGACTGGCCACTGTTCACTGAAAAAACTGCCCTAGAAAAGGAGATGCTTGATGGCCTAAGCATAGAGGAAATGAACGAGACAGTCACCGCCTGCATACTCTCGGCAGCCGAACAAACTATACCACAATTCTCCGGCATTATAAAGAAAAAACTTAAACCCTGGTGGACAAAAGAGTGCACACAAGCTAAAAAAAATGCAAAACAAGGAGTGGGGCGTTTTTCGTAAATATCCTACAGGAGAGAACCTCCTAGCATTTAAAAAGGCGAGAGCAAAGGCAAGATTTATTCGCAAGCAGGCTGAAAAACTCTCGTGGAAAAAGTACATTTCATCCATTAACAGTTCCATTACATCTAAAAGAATGTGGGATCAGGTGCACAAGTTGAACGACAACTACAGTTCATATACCATCCCCATTCTCTCAACCCCTGGCATCCAGACAACTTTAGGCGAACAGGAAGACCTACTAGCGCAGCACTTTTGCGCTATTTCGAGCTCAGCAAACTATTCGGCAGCTTTCCTAAAACATAAACAATTTACAGAAAAACAAAAGCTTCCTATTACAGGATATCACAACAGATCATACAACTTCCCCCTAACCCTGCAGGAAATTAACAGAGTGCTTTCTCAAGGTAAAAAAACATCACCTGGCCCAGACAAAATACATTACCAAATGCTCGCCCATTTGTCCCAGGAAGCGGTGAAGGCATTGCTGCACTTCTTTAACGCTATTTGGACCACTGGCAGAATGCCAACAGAGTGGAAAAAAGCCATTATAATTCCATTTCTCAAAGCCGAAAAAAACCCTACATTAAAAACAAGCTACAGGCCCATAGCACTTACAAGTTGTATGGCGAAATCCTATGAAAGCGTTATTAATAATAGGCTAACATACATCCTAGAAACCGATAACTTGACAGATGTCCATCAATGTGGTTACAAGAAAGGATGTTCCACCACCGATCACCTTGTTCGCCTTGAACATACAGTACGAGAAGCTTTCCTGTACAAGCAGCACTGCTTAGCAGTATTTTTCGATCTTGAAAAGGCAATGACACAACGTGGAAGTACGGTATCTTGCGAGACCTGGCAGATCTTGGAATTCACGGAAGGATGCTCAACTGCTTGTCCGACTTCCTATTGAACCAAAATTTTCAGGTTCGTTTGGGCACCACACTTTCAGGAACTTTTACTCTAGAGAACGGTGTGCCTCAGGGCTGTGTCTTAAGTACAACTTTCTTTGTCGTCAAAATGAACTCTGTGAACCAGGTCATACCATCTACTCTTATGCACTCACTATATGTGGATGATCTCCAAATAGCGTGCCGGTCATCTAACATGGCGACGTGCGAGCGACAGATTCAAATAACACTAAACAAGCTAACACAATGGGCTAACAAAAACGGCTTTCGATTTTCCGAAGAAAAGACGGTTGCTGTAGCGTTCTCCCAGAAACGAGGCTTACAACCAGACACCGTACTCAACATAAACGAAACAGTATTGCCAATAAAACAAGAACAGAAATTTCTGGGGGTCGTATTTCATAAGAAGTTAAATTTTCTTTCACACATTAATAATCTCAAGGTGAAATCCAACAGTGCCCTCAATGTCCTCAAAGTCTTGTCCCGAAAGCACTGGGGTTCCGACCGTAAGTGTCTCCTGCTCATCTACCGCTCTTTAGTACGCAGCAAATTAGACTATGGTAGTATAATCTACGGTTCAGCAAGAGACTCGTACCTTAAATAACAAAGGGCTACGCCTCGCAACAGGTGCCTATCGAACCTCACCTATTTCGAGCTTATACGCCGAAAGTAACGAACCATCCTTAGAATATAGGAGAACGAAACTAATGCTCACGTATGTCCTTAGAGTTTGTTCTTCACCAGATCATATATGCCACAGTATTGTCACACGCTGTGACCTACGACAGCACTACGCCAACAAACCAAACGTAAAGAAGCCACTAATACTAAGATTTGAAGAAAAATTTCACACCCTAAATGTTCCTAACGAAGCACTCTACATCGCCAGAAGGCCATCCAGTTTGGCCCCATGGAGTGATTTCTCCAAATTCTTAGATTTTTCACTCACACATATAAAAAAACAAAACACCCCATGTGAACAGATATTACAAGAATTCCTTACATTACAACAAACGTACAACACTTACGAAGAATTTTATACTGATGGTTCGAAGACATCTGCTTATGTCGGAAGCAGTGTGGAAGGAGCAACACACGAGCAAATAACTGGACTACCGCAGTTCGTATCCATCTACACTGCTGAGTGCTATGCGTTATGGATGGCAGTACGATACATTATAAGCTGAAAACATAAAAAAGCTGTAATATTTACAGACTCGTTAAGCGCGCTGAAAAGTCTCAATTATAAATCTCAGTATGAGCCATTCATAGGCGATATTTTAAACATGCTATCCCACACACCTGATGACCACACCATACGCCTCTGTTAAGTCCCGAGTTATGTCGGGATTCCAGGCAATGAAAGGGCAGACCAACTAGCTGCAACAGCAAAAGAGATGTGCGAGTCAAAAACCAACATTCCTGCCAGAGATGGGATTCAAGCTGTTCGACGGGCCACCACTTTTCACTGGCAGCAGGAATGGAAATCACAACAAAATAACAAACTTCACCTAATTAAACCTGTTCTTGGTGAATGGAAGACCTGTCTTCATCAAGCGCGTTTTATCGAAGTAGTTATATGTCGACTACGAATAGGTCATACGCACATCACACATGTCATACGCACATCTATTGGCAGGTGAAGAAGCCCCCAACATGCGACAAGTGTCAGGAGCAACTAACTGTAATGCACATTTTAATAGCTTGCCCACACATGGACATGACATGACATGACAAACAACTTTATTTGGTCCTGAGAGGCAAGGCAGCGGGCCAACTATGTAGGTCCCCACCCAGCCGTTGGCTAGTCCCATGTCGGAACAGAGAGGCCATGCCTCTCCGCTCGTTCACGGGCCCTCTGGACAGCCTGAAGCTGGACGTCTTGACTAGGGTCTGTGATTGCCGTCGTCCAGTCTTCTTCTGTTTTAAAATCCTGTAGCGCAGGGCATTGCCAGAGCATGTGACTCAAAGAGCAAAATTCACCACAATCTGGGCAAAGTGGATCAATATCCGGATGAAGCATGCTCAGAAAGCCCCTAGAGGGGTAAGACCCTGTCTGGAGCATGCGGAGCGTGCTTGCTTGTGATCTGTGGAGCTTATGATGGGGAAAGGGAATAGTCTGTCGCTCTCCTCTGTAATGAGATGTTATCTCGTGAAAAGTAACAAGAGGATCACTGTGGACGAGCTCTCCCGAACTCACCCGAGAGACCACCCCGTCGCGGCTTGTGAAACCTCGCGCACAGTCGTGGGCTATCTCGTTTGGGTTCAGGTGACCCGGCAGTACGTCTGGTCCCATGTGAGCGGGAAACCAGACTATGTGGTGAATAACGTCTGAGGGGGGTTTGCTGTTGAGAATTCTGGCTGCCTCTGTGGCTATCAATCCCGATGCGAACGCCCTAACGGCCGCTCGGGAATCGGTGTACACCGTGGTGCGTTTCGTGTCCAGTAATGCCAGCGCTACAGCAGCCTGTTCTGCTACATCGACCAAGGAGGTCTTCACTGAAGCTGCCGAGACAAGTTCTCCCCTGTCATTGACGACTGCCACGGAAAACTTGCTGCCACCGGCGTGGCGCGCCACGTCCACAAATGTCTCTGTTCCGGAGAGGTTCTTTATGAAAGCCCTAGCCCTCGCCAACCTACGACCTTTTATTATGTTGGGGATGGATGTTTCGTGGAAGAGGGTCAACAATAAAGGAATTCCTTGTTTGATAATCAAGTTGCGTAGTTTCTCCCTGATTGAAGATAGGAGGGAGGCCTGCCGCATCGAGCAGTTTTCTTCCTGTTTTGAAACTCGATAACCGAATTATTTGTGCTGACCTTTGCGCTTCAATTAATTCTGAAGTGGTGTTGTGCACTCCCAACTTCATGAGTTTTTCTGTGCTAGTCGTGATTGGGACGCCGAGCACTTTTTTGACACTTTTGCGCATGAGCGTGTCCAATTTATCTCTTTCCGTTTTTGGTCCAATTGAGAGCCGCCACTATGTATATGATATGGCTCATGAGGAAAGCGTGGTGGGCCCTAAGGAGGATATCCTCGCCTATGCCGCCCTTCTTGTTGGACACCCGCATAATTAATCTCAGAATGTTCTCTGTTTTTGTGGTGAGATGGGCTATAGTCTTTGCGTTGCATCCCTTAGAGTCTAATAAAAGCCCCAGAATTTTCATAGAATTGACTCTAGGAATTGTGCGACCATCCTTGGTGCAAACGCTAATGGACACCTGATCGAGAGGGGTGAGTCCCCTAACACCTCGTCTAGCCTGTCTGTACAGCAGGAGTTCCGAATTTTCCGGCGAAAGCGCCAATCCCGTACCTTCCAGGAAAGACTCTGTAACGTCCAGAGCCTCCTGTAGAGCTTGTTCAACCGCCGCCTCCGATCACCGGGACACCAGATTGTAATGTCGTCAGCATATAAAGCGTGTCCGACATTAGGAACTTTAGAAAGGCTTGCCGACAGCTTGCGCATGGCTATGTTGAATAGAAGGGGGGAGATAACTGCCCCTTGGGCAGTACCCTTCGTCCGAGTTTGAAAGGCTCAGAGACTGATTGTCCCAATTTTATTGCCGCCGTCCGACTCTCGAGGAAAGATTCAACGAAGGAGAAGAATTTAACTCCCAGGTTCAAAGCCGATTTCTCCTTAAGAATATAGTCGTGTTTGACAGTATCGAATGCTTTAGTGAGGGTCCAGTGCGAGGACCCCTTTTACATCTTTGCTTGGAAAGTCAATTATGTGTGTTTTGAGGAGGAGCATGACATCTTGCGTGGAAAGTGAGGGCCTGAAACCTACCATATTATATGGCAATAGGTCATTCCTCTCGATGTAGCGCGATATCCTGTTTGTGTACTGCATGTTCTGCTACTTTGCTAAGGCAAGAAGTAAGGGAGATCGGGTGGAGGTGATCTAAGCTGGGTGATTTACCTGGCTTGGGGATTAAGACCACTGTGGCCCTCTTCCAAGTTTCTGGTACGACGCCCTCCTCCCATACCCTGTTTATCTCCTTCACTAAGGCCCTGAATGGCTTTATCATTAAAATTTCTTAAGAGCCGATTCGTAACTCCATCGGGACCTGGGGCAGACCTTCCGTTTAGGCTATGGAGCACTTCCCTGATCTCAGCTTCCGAGAAGGGAGCGTCCAACTCTGGGGAAGGCACACCCTCATACCGGTGGGGGACAGAAGTTGAGCTCTGGCCAAGCGGGAGGTACTTGTTGGCAAGTATCTGAAATTGGGAAGCTTCTGAGATGCCTGCCATTTTCTCCTTATTAATAAGTCGGTCTATGGCTAGTTTCTGATTGCCTTTGGATTGTCCATCATCTAGGAGGTGTTTGAAGAGGGTCCATTTGCCTCCTTTGCGCATTTTCCCGTCCGCAGCCGAGCAGGCGTCCCTCCATTGTTGTTTATGGAGTTCGGAGCAGTGCTCCTCAATATGCCGATTGAGCTCCGCAATCTTTTTCCGTAGCCTGCGATTTAGCCTTTGTTTTTTCCATCTCGCGATGAGAGAGCGTTTGGCGTCCAGTAGGTGCGCTAACCTTGCATCCATCCCCGGAGCATCAAATTCTGTTACTATTTCTTTGGTGGCCTTCTCGACATCCTTCTGGATTTGTACAAGAAGTTCACTGAAGGTGTCATGTACTGACTTCATCTTCACCTCTGATTTGCCTAAAAAGGTCCCAGTCTGTATATTTATAGGTTCTTGGGGGTGGTGCTCTTATTTCCATCCGGAGTTCTATGATGCTGTGGTCGCTTCCCAAGTTCTCCTGTAAGTTGGACCAGTCGACCACCGCATTTCTAGTGAAGCATAGATCAGGCATCGTGTCTCTGGCGACCGAGTTTCCCAGCCTCGTGGGAAAACGCGGGTCGGAGATAAGCGTTAGGTTTAAGTCTATACTGGCTGCAACTAGATTGGCCCCTTTCTTTGTCCTCGTAACATCGCCCCAAGACGGATGGGGAGCGTTGAAATCCCCAGCTACTATTAAAGGGTGCGATCTGGCGGCAGTTGCGACCCTATGAAGGAGTGAGCGGATATTATGTTTCTAAGCCGAAGGAGGGCTATACAGGTTAAAAACGAATATGTTGCTTCGGATTTTGCCGTTGGGAATGATTTCAATTAATTGTGCCTCGAGACCGGATCTCTTATCCGAGTCGCAAATTTTGACTTCGTGCTGCTCAAAGGAGGTATCTTTCCTGACCAACGTGGCGATACCTCTGCCATTTGCGCCTTTTTGGCTAATCGAACGGTAGCCCGAGAGAACTACCTTCTCGCTAAGGGTTTCCTGCAAAGCAGGACGTGCGGCATTGACGCCTGTGCTTTGATGAGCTGCAGTAGAGCAGCTTTACGCCTTAAGAAACTTGCGCAATTCCACTGCCAGATAATAATGTTTCCGGTTTGGCCCGCCATTTTGAATATTATTGAAGGAACATAGCCTGCGGCGAACTCGTAGCGTCCGAATCCTGCTGCACTATATTGGCTTTTGCAATCGTACCAGTGTTGGTTGTCTTGAGTTTGCTAGAGTCAATCATTTTCATTTTAGATTCGAGGATTCCTACTCGACGTGTCAGGTGGGAGACGCTCCCGTCCATACGTTTGATTGTGCTAGCTTGAATGGCTAAGGCCTCTCTCACCTGCTTGAGCGATTCCTCAATCGCCGTTAAAGACGCGAGTACATTTTTCTCAGGGACCTGAGCGGGGGACTCGTCACTTTGCATTGCCACGCTTTCCGCGATCGCGGGGGGGCGAAACGGCCTTGCGCTTTTTCGACCCTCCTGCTTGAACCGGTATGGGTGTGGCTACTTCACGGGGTTCACGCGAGTTGCGGAAGAGCTCGAACTCGGCCCTCAGCGTTCGTAGTGCTTCTTTAAGTTCTGCATTTTCTTTTTTAAGCATTAAAATCTCTGATTGTTCTCTTTTTTGCTCTGGTAAAATGCCCCTGCGTTACCTCTTGTCCACTTGGGATGTTCATCCTGGCCTTGTCCACCCAAGAAATTTGCTTCTGAACGCGGCCCTTGGAACCCGATCGTCCTCTCGAACGGGAGCGACTGCTGCCCTTGTCACGCCCTCTGGAGCGAGAGCGCGATTTGCTGCCGGAGCGTCCTCTGGAGCGGGAGCGTCCTCTAGATGCCGATCTGCTGCGATGAGCGCTGGAGAATGATTCTTCTTCCGCCAGTCCTTCTTCGCCTCCAGCTGTGTCGGAGCCACGCCGCGCGCGCCTACGGCGGCGCCGCCGTCTTTGGCGCACGATGTAGGGCACCTGGAAGCGCTGTCTGCACTTGCGGTCCGCTGTTGGGTGCGCTCCGCCACAGATGGCACACGTGGGATCACACTGATGATCCGGTGATGGTGACTGCATGCCGCATCCGCGGCATTTCTTTCTGTTCATCGCCCTTGGGGCAAACATCGGACCTGTGGCCCAAATCACCACATGCATAGCACACGTCCACTTGCCTGCGATACAAGGAACAAGGGTATCGAACACCATCACACACGACGTGCTGGGGGACCTTTTGTCCATCAAACAACACGATCACTGTTGGTGTCTTCTTGATTCTTCGAACCCCCAGAGCGTCAGGGTTCCTCCGGTTGACGATCATCTCCGTCAGTTCTGCGTCACTGAGATCCACATTGATTCCACGGATCACTCCTTTACATGTGTCGTCAGACGCAGCCACGTAAGCCGCCAAGCCTATGACAGTCGAGCCCATACTTATCTCTTGGACCCTGGCGTAGGCGCGCGCATTCGCCTCGAACGGCGTGGCAACGACGAAAATGTTCTGGAAGGGGTTCGTGCACAGCGTGTCGTCGAACACCTGCTCTGCTGTTAGGGAAGCCGCCTTTGCGAGCGAGCGCTTGAAGATAAGAAGGTCTGTCTTCTTGACATCCATCCCTCCACGTGGCCGTATAATGGTCTTAAAGTGATCCCTGGGAAGGTTTGGGATCCTGGAAGCTTTCACAACACGCCTCAACACGTTCTGTGAGGCGGCAGTGCGGGAGCCGCCTTTACCGCTTCCTGTCGCTGACGTGGGCGCATTACCAGTGTTACAATCCGCCCGCTCGGCAAGTTTCTTCTTCTTGCTGGCTACTTCAATCCATCCCGCGCACTACGCTTCTTCCGGATTGATGTCCATGCCTTCTACAACCGACACATTGGGGTTGGAGGCCATTCTTCAGCTCGACGACGCGTTAGGCGCCGTCGCGACGCTGTTGCAGCGCCCGAGAAACGCGTCGACGCGCGAGGCGTCTGCGTGGCGTGGGTAAAAGTCCTGGGGATGTCCAAAAATTTCACCCACCGGTAAGATGTTGGTATCTGCTGGTTCACTACAACAAATGGCGTCGAATGATCGCCCACACATGGAAACATTAAGAGAAAAATATTTCCATATGTTTTACAAGTTAAATATTCCCTTTCATCCAATGCTACTCTTGGGCGATGACGCCCTAATACCCATAGCTGATGTGATCAGCTTTTGAAATGAAGCACAACTTCTGAACATGATCTAACTACACTAAACTATGCTACCGCTAGACATAGGAAAACTTGACTGATGTGACTCGTAGCACAGCCTCTTCGGAGAGGCATCTGCTGCAGCTGGAATTTACAACGAGGCACTTGCCTTCCTGCCCTTAGGTTATAAGGACACGGGTATGGTATTAGTGCTATGTAAAAGCCGTTACGTTTTAACATAACCTCATTCACCAACCATACACATTGACCACCCCGAGCATCACACACATAATCTTACAAGAGATATATACTCCAGGCGTTTACGAAGCCAATCCTTTTAGGCCTTTATACAGCCACGCTTCACCGCTCATCATATCTCATATGTCATCGCCGTCAAGACATTCCAGAGTCATTGTCATCGCCCTGTCCGCTGTAAGTATTCTCACCATGAGTCTGGCGCAGCATAGCCTTAGTTGCTCTTGCGCCACAAAACCCAACATAACTAACTAACAGACAGACAGACAGACAGACAGACAGACGGACAGACGGACGGACGGACGGACAGACGGACAGACGGACAGACGGACGGACGGATGGACGGACGGACAGACAGACAGACAGACAGACAGACAGACAGACAGACAGACAGACAGACAGACAGACAGACAGACAGATAGACAGATAGACAGACAGATAGATAGATAGATAGATAGATAGATAGATAGATAGATAGATAGATAGATAGATAGATAGATAGATAGATAGATAAATAGATAGATAGATAGATAGATAGATACGCTCAAAGTCGCTGAAGTTTGCTAAGAATTGCCTCGCATTTAAAAATTGAGACATCCTTAACCTTCGCCTTTCAGGGATGATGGCTACCGCCATATTCAATAACACACACACACACACACACACACACACACACACACACACACACACACACACACATTTCTCTCTCTATCGCCTTTCCGCCATGCCATACTCTATGACCATACTTCCACTGTGGGAATCTCCTGTGCCGCAGAAAAGCCAAAATGCAAAACGACTGCCGACTCCTATTTTTATTTGCATCTAAGTGGAATTTTCTCTCTTAGGACATAGCCAACGCTACTTCTCCAATCACAATCATAAACGACGCGACGAATGTCCCCAGCACAGACGCCGGAATTTTCGCGAAACAAGCTGTCTGATGCTCTTGCGCTAAAATGTGTTCCCGTTACTTTGCATCACGACTTGACAGCGGGCTGGAAGTTTATCCAGAAAATGCGTTGTTTGAAAGACAGAGCACAATGATGGTATAAATTTTGATCTGTTACAGCTCTGTTGAGGCACCAACTGCTGCATAACAGAATATTTCTCAGTGAAAATTGATCTGGTCGCCTTGCTCCGGACCTAAATCCGCACCTCTCTTCGTGCTATGAAGAGTTTCGCTAATCAGTACACATTCTCTGGCAATGTTCAGCGTTGAAAATGATTTTTTGACAAAGAAGAGAACATGAAAGAAGCCGTCAAAAGCAGAGATTTCCATGAACAACTAAGGTCTGTCCAAAGAGCCCGCGAACAGGTAGAGGACTATGGTCTACTAGCTCCGTGTGCATGGCCCACAGCTAGTACTGCCAAATGCGTTCCTATTGTGTTCATAAATTAGAGTTTTGCCGCCAACGTATAGCGCAATCTGGCTCCATTGCATCGAAGTAATGATTATATCAATATTGAAGAACTCACTTACATTCAGCATGCGTGGTTGGTTGGGAAGGAATGCTGGCTGATTAACACCGATGTTAGGTTAGGGCACACATTGCAATCCACGTGGTGAGCCACTTACAACGTGAAGCTACACATTCCGTGCTTACGTATGGTATGAATGTGAAGGTGTGCTCTGCGTGAATGTGTATAGACACGTGGGTGTGTTAGCGTTGGTGCACACGTGAGTGCATTTGTGTGAGTCCATATTTATATAAAAAAATGACCGGGACTTCAGGCTATCCTGCTTCCACAGTTTCACCAGGGACGCTACATGAAAGCGAAGCCCCCATTCACGGGCAAGCAAACGCTGCCCGTTTCACGCTTCGCAAGCAAGAAAGCCCGCGAAACGTGAAAAGAAGCCGTTTGACAGACCACGAGCACACTGCTATAGCTAGTACTTATAGAGGCTTTATTTACAACGCGGGAAAAACAACAGCGCTAGACGTATCGTACAGAAAACAATTTAGTCGGTGGTTTCTGAAAGTGTTCATATTTTGGGTTTCCAGCCCATAATTGAAAAATAGGTAATTAAAAGTATTAAATAATTAGTATAAGGAGAAATAAATTTAGCTTGAGTGCCTACAGGCTAGTGCGAGTAGTATTCGTTTGCTTCGATTCGCCTCCTAAGTGCCTTTCCCTTTCAAATTCTTGGCTCAATTTGTATGAGACACCCTGTATAGCTGTGCAATGCTTCACCCACATCCTTATTTCTTTTTATCCTTCTCAGCCGAGACGTGCAGGACGCCAAGCGGCAACATATGAAGGCAGCATACAATGACATCATACTTCTTCATCCTTTCCCTCACCTTCAGCCTTACTTCTTTTAACAACTCCCTAGCAATACATGGCTAAGCCTAGACAGCGATGCTACACACTTTCTTTATTGCGTTATGTTTAGCGACAACAGACAATGACGACAATATACGATGACAGCATACGCCATATGATAACCCCCCCCCCCCCCCGCCAAGTTTCTCCGACCTCAATTGGTGTTTTCTTTTATACAGCTGTAAGACGGCTAGTTGGGCCAGTTGGTTGAGCTTTATTGGAACTTGATTTTAGCGCAAAATAAGAGACACGAAGACAGTGCTGTATTCGTGTCTCTAAAGCTTTGCTGTAAACCAAGTTCACAATATATAGCAGCCGCAGGTGGTATAAGCAAGCTGTCTATATATACTCAAAAGTATTGTGACAGAAGGTCGTCCTGAAAGAAAATTATTTGCTAACACTCAAAATAAGTTGAGACATTGAAGACTACAGCTCAATCAAAATTGACCGTTCGGAGTAGTTGACTCTCTATCCATTCTCGATCAGATATTGCTTTTTTTCTTTTACGATTACATCCAAATATGACTACCCGCTCGTTGTGACTTTCGTGGCAAAAGGCAGTCAGGTTTGCGTGATAACGAACCACCACAGTGGCGTTTCTTTCTACATTGCGGCTCAAGTCAAATTGGAACTGAAGGTGTACGAGTGAGCAATAAGTGAGTCCACCAGGAAAGCAGACTAGCGTCGAAAGACGAGCTGCATGTCTGCATGTGGTCAGACGAGCGTTTGGCTGTGCATTGGGAGCACCTTGTTTGTAGCTGCAGAAGGTCCATGTAGGTTGTGTGGTTCACCCTTAGAATCGGCGTACGTGAAACGTGAACAAAAACAAGCACACCACGAAGCTGACTACGCGTGACAATGCCGAAAAAAAAACATGCAGTAACTTTTCAATATTGTTTTAGGACTTGAAAAAAAAACACTGTTCGGACTGCAACAGTAACGCAAGTATTTACGCCCAGGGAAATAACTCATGCTAAAAAAATACTAGAAAACGTTGATACGTGTAAAGCATGCCATATGTGAAGGCAACCCACTGCTAGAAAGCACTTTCAAACGACAAGCTCTGTGGGGATTACACGCACGGGCACATGACCAGCTCGCCGTGCTGGTACAGCTTTGAATTCAATGTGTCATCATCCTGCTTCATCGTGCGTCCACATTCAACATCCAGGCGATATTCACAAGGAAGAGTTGGAGACGGAACGTATAGAGCAGTTACTTATAAACTAACACAGAGAATGTTTAGAATAGAGCAAGATACTGAGGTCCTTATTGCAGTTATTTCGCGGTACTACATCGGAGCGTTAATGATGAAACAGATAGACAGGGCAAAAAGGGGCGAAAAAAGAGCAGCATGTCTGAAATCGGTCACGCTTTGCTTTGCTTTTTTATTTGCGTGTGTACCAACAGCTTCAAGATTCGACAGATTTTATGCGTGGTTCTTGGGAGGAGCAATTTCTGGTAGCTTTTTCAAAGCATCACTCGAATCAAAATTTCCCATCAAGTTCTTGCAATTTCATTCATTCACCATCATAGCGAGAAGAATTTGATCTCCCAACTTTTTTCACCAGAACCATGACCAGTGAAGAAAGGTCATGCCCTCGCCGAGTTCCTTCGGAAATTAAATCCAACCAAGGTCATTATTTTTGTCTGGAAATGTAAGAAAAAGCTGTCAGATACAGTAAATGGAGCATTCTTTATGCGAAAATACGTTGTTCTATAAAAGTGAGAATGACCACCACAAAACTGAGCCGCCCCCCCCCAAAAAAAAAAAAACAGCCGCTGTTCTCCAGTTCAAACGTGGCAGCTTTTGTTTGCTGCGCCAAGGCGCTCAGACTACGGCAGATCTCGGTGAATCCATATGAAAATATTCCTTCCCTAAGGTACTTCCAAAAGTCGCGGGAAGAAGTGTGTATATCTAGTTATGTTCGTTCGTTGCTTATTTTTACGCTTTTTTGTCCTCATGATTCCACGCTTAATGGTTTCCGATGCATCATCTCTCTCTTTTCCGCATGGGTGAGCCATTATGCAATGCCAACTGTTTGCCGGAGGCGGCACAGCAGTCACAATCGACCGCTATATATACAAAGCGTTTACTTGTATTTGCTCACCATTCCTACTATACAGAAAAAGTGGTGTATAAAAAGCTTCTCAAAATTGTGCGAAACCCGATAAGCGTGTAGAAAAGACTCCCAAGTGTGAAAGAACAGTCGACATTTTTTTTTCAAAGAAAATCGGGATAGAACACTTTTTCAAACGTCGGCTCTGATTCGAAATAAACGCGTTCAAGCTATCCGTCTTGTCATCTTGCACCTCTCTTTAAAAATTTTCCGACTTTTTTTTCTGTTTTCTTGAGTATATATTATTCCTCATTCTGCCATAGTACCGTCATTCCAGAAAGGCTTTTTGCTCTTTACCATAAGAAAAGTAAAAATTAAGAGCGGCTTTGTTGTGTAAAAGCTGGTTCCACCATATCAAATTCAATATTCCGGTTGTCGATAACGGCAAACCACTTAATCTGGTTGCAAGCTTTTACGCAATCCAGTTTTTGCTTCTTTCAACCCATTCAGATACAGTGGTCTTTGTAGATGTGAAGCAGCTTGTGGTAGAGTTCCATGCGGTGTGCAGTGTGACATCCTTTTACTGCGTATTCGGATCAACTGGCCCATAGAGTTTCGTAAAATTAACTAGAGGAACACTGGTTCTGGAATCGTTCATTGACCACAAGAACTACGGGTATGACATGATTTTTCCTCGTCTTCGAGCTTGCGGTGCAGGCGGCAAATACACTTGAGGCTTAGTTTATTGCTGGGTTTTGGATTTGTTCCGGCGGAAAGAACAAACCCTTTTCCACTTCGTGACCCAATTCGAAGCGGTGCGTAAGCGTAAACGATTAGAATGGTGAAGCGTAACTGCCGAACATTTGCCGATTGATGTTTCGTGACAAAGCAGCCTTAAACCACGCGAAGCCAAAACGAACGTAAAATACAAAAACTAGACAAATCTATGTCATACCCATAATTCCCATGGTTGCTAAAGCGCTATGCGTCATAGCTCCTATAGACACTAGCGCCAGGGTTCTCTCTAGTGTATATTTGGGAAACTCTATAGCTGGCCCAAGCACGGAACGAAAACGCTAGCGCGTTTCGGCCTGTGTAATATGTACGGCAACAGGCTTTGGCCCTTCCCCTTGTACTCTCTCAGAAACCATGTGGTGCTGTCAAGGAGCGAGATTCTGCAGACGCGCGATGGACTGTTCCCGCGTCGCGTGGCGTGCTCCAACGAGATTTCGGGAAGAGTAGCAGCAACAGAGACTGCAGTGAATTCAAGGTGTGCGTCACTTGCAAGGGCGCGTTAACACGATTTACGGAATTTTAGGTAGACCCACGCGCTGCTTCGCATGCTACTCTGGGTTCCATTTTGTGCGAGATGGTGTAAATGTTTTTTTTTCTGCGCACTATACAGCCGTCAAGTGGTATTATTTAACTCTAACCTGTGTTTTAGTTGCCACTGTGTAACACCTCACTTGCATGTAAATTACTTCCGATTTAGTGACTGTTCACAATGTTTGTAGTATACTTTGCGTCTAACATAACTGTAACATTTTCGCAGCACTAGCATTACGAGTACATAACGTTCCCATTCCTGCGATAACTATAAAATAGGACCCCCGCCGCGGTGGTCTAGTGGCTAAAGTACTCGGCTGCTGACCCGCAGGTCGCGGGTTCAAATCCCGGCTGCGGCGGCTGCATTTCCGATGGAGGCGGAAATGTTGTAGGCCCGTGTACTCAGATTTAGGTGCACGTTAAAGAACCCCAGGTGGTCGAAATTTCCGGAGCCCTCCACTACAGCGTCTCTCATAATCATATGGTGGTTTTGGGACGTTAAACCCCACATATCAATCATCAAACTATAAAATAGGACTACCTTAGTACACGGTCTGCTTCACACTTGCGGGAAATCTCGTAACACGTGGAATCGCGATGCGGTCACGATTCGGCCAGTGCGGCATCCGCGTGCTGGCAACTGCTCGCGCGTGCGCAGACGCTTGAGAGGCGTAGTGCTGAAAAGTTGAACCACGCCATCTGCTGCCGTGGAGTACGGGTGACAAAGCACGCGAGTGTTTCATATTTTCTTGCCTATCAAAATGGGGTCACCTCGGCTGAGCTTGCGTCTTCAATTGTTGAAAGATAGTTAGGCATATAGTTAAGAAGTTGGATGAAGTGATGTTTGTTTGCCGAAGTCGCACTGAATAGATCAAAGAATGTTATATCGTGCGATTGCTTCCCTTAATGTACTTTGACCTAGACCACGCGGACAGGTGATGATAGTTATCTATGAATGTTCGTGGTAAAAGGACCGGTGGTGGCCAAAGTGTACCACAAAAGAGGGTATAAACTGCTGCCACATGGGATATGTGCCATTTTGCTGCATAGCGTCAGATAGCAGAGGTTCGGTTATTTCTCACGTACTTTGTAAATTCACCCCCATGAATCACGAGTCCTGGGGTGCCCCATTGGATACTATAAAAACGTGTGAAAGACATATTTTCGGAGAAAGTGCAAGTTTAAAATGGCAGCATATGCATGGTGTGAATGATGAGTGGGGCGAAGCGTCCATCAGTTCATCCGTGCTTCCGTCTGTCCGTTCGTCCCTCTGTCCATTTGTCTGTCTGTCTGTCCGTTCGTGCGTTCGTCCATCGTGCGTTCGTCCGGAAACAAAAAATCTGTTGAACAGCTTCGCGTTGACGGCTGCGCAGTTACGCAATTGCTAATGAGCTAAACAGAACATTCCACAGTGTGTTCAGTCAACAGAGTTTAACCAATAATCCGACGGAACCATCTCCTCTCTCGCCCAACGTAATGCCGGATATAGATTTAAATGTAAATGGTATTCGCCTTCTTCTTCTAAAACTTGATACCAAGAAGTCTTCTGGCCCTGACGGTATACCTAATGCCTTTTTGAAGCGTTATGCGGATATTATTGCACATTACTTATATATTTTGTTCAATAAATTTTTGGATGACGGATGCCTACCTACTGATTGGTTGTGTGGAAAAATTGTCCCAGTCCACAAGGATGGAAGCAAACTGCTCGCTTCGAACTTCAGGCCAATATCATTAAACAGTAGTTGTTGTAAACTACTTGAACACATCCTCTCCAGCTAGATAACTTCGTTCTTGGAACCAAAAAAACATATTAGGCAGCTTCCAGCACGGGTTTAGAAAAAAGTTATCAACGACGACCCAGCTCGTATCAGTCATACACGACTTCGCTGATGCTATCAATGACAGAAAACAAATAGATGCAATATTTTTGGACCTATCAAAAGCCTTTGATGGGGTACCACACTCTTTACTGATACGAAAAATGCAGCGTGTAGGGATTGCTCCCCACCTCGTGGACTGGATTTCTGCGTATCTGAAAAACAGAACGCAGTTTGTAGAAATTAGCGGCTGCCAATCACAAAACCTTGATGTATTGTCAGGAGTGCCCCAGGGGTCGGTCTTGGGACCGCTCTTGTTCTTGATCTATGTAAATGATATTTGCGATGATATTGACGCGGGAGTGACTGTGAAAATGTTTGCAGATGACTGTGTTATTTATACACCTGTCAGTAGTCACTTGCATCAATCATTGCTTAACGACCACTTGTGCAAAATTGCTGACTGGTGTGAGAGGTGGCAGATGGTTGTTAACTACTCAAAAACTTGCGCTCTTACAGTAACACACAAGAAAACTCCTCTTAAATATAAATACTATGTCCGTAACCAAAGTATTGAATTCGTTAATACCGTAAAATATTTGGGATTGACCATTAATACGAAACTTAGCTGGGACGCTCACATCGAGAACGTTTGCGCCAAGGCCTACAAGAAGCTATGCTTCTTGAGAAGGAAGCTGAGGTCATGTGATTGGAAAGTTAAACTTGCAGCCTATGAAACCCTAGTTCGACCAGTGCTAGAATACGCATCCCTTGCGTGGGACCCATATTTAAAGAAAGACATAGATAAAGTGGAAAGGATTCAGCGGCTAAGAGCACGGTTCATTTTTTCAGTCTTTAGGCGCCTCTCCTCCGTTTCTGAAATGTTGAATAAGTGTGAGTTGGAACCACTGGAATGTAGGAGAAGAATGGGAAGGTTAGTCTTCTTTTATAAACTATACAACAATGAATCTGGTTTAAATAAAGAATTGTACATTCTGCCACCTCCTCAGCGCTCAGCAAGGTTAAATCATTCAGAAACTGTAAGACCATGTGCTCCTAAAAATAACACATTCAAGTACTCCTTTTTTGTAAGAACCATTGAAGACTGGAATTCTTTGCCTTCCGACTGCGTGCGCGCTCCGACTTCTTCTAGTTTTGACCTCTGTGTTAGGAACCTTATGTAACGCTCTCCTGCTAGGATGGTGAAAAACTGTCTGCAGTATTCCTTAAATAAAATAAATAAATAAATTTAGTGGACACTCCGAGTAACGCCATGTCGCATCTTTGTATTCATCATATACTAGTACCACCATTCGGTAGATATTTCAGACTAAAGGAGAAATGGCAACCTACTACTACTACTATTACTACTACTACTACTACCACTAATACTACTAGTACTGCTACTACTACTACTACCACTACACATAACGGGAACATACGACCCATGGCTTGAGGAGCTTCGCCCCCAAAATAGAGCCAATTTAGTGAACAGTAAATGCCGCTTGAGATATCACTCACACACAGAGACTTGTCTTCGTTCAGCCTTTGACATAAGTTCTCGTAAGTTCTCAGATGTCAGTTATTTAGGAAACTCAATTCACCCATTTCAAGCGTTGCAGACGTCTTTCATTCAGTGTCACAAAAATCGAACACCTCAAAAAAAGAACACTGCTTGTTTATCTTTCATTTGCCATAGGTCTCTGCCACTGTACAAAGTCACTTCTACAGTTGACGTAGGGCATACACACCAAATTCAAGCATGGTCGCTGCACGCGCGACTCACTGAAAAGACCCCGCGAAGCCAACTGACAACGCTCAGTCAGGCCCACCGAGCCGCTCTAGCCATCGGAGCCTTGGAAAAAGGGCCCCAGCACGATGAACAACATTTTGAATCAAATGCTTTGTCTCTGTCTTTTTCACTTTCTGTACGTTTTTATCACGAGCTCCAACAAATCATTCCACCAAGTTGGTTAATCCAAGCGTAACAAGCGTGCGTAAACTGTCAACCATGGTAATGTTGAACGACACTTGTTTGCAATAAGTTATCATCTCCGTCTCCACTTCCTGGCAAGGCAGAGTGAGGGTTTGCGGTACTTTTCTGGTGAAGGAGAAAAAGGAAGTTGTGGAGGTTCAGATTCGGGAGTGAGAAACTTGACGCTCACGGCGTGCTGCCGACGCGTCTCCCACGCGTTCATTGCCCGGAGGCATTCACCGAATACACGACCGCCGCAGTCGACTATTTGGGAGAAGTGCCTGAACCACACTCCTGCCAATCGATCTGGAAGTGACGGCCCCCGCCGCTTATACCACCCGCTTTTCCAGTTGGCTTTGCTCGGCTGTCACGCGGGCGCTGCGTGATGGCCTGGCGCCGCTCTCATCTTCGGTTTATTTTCCGTGTCTCTCGTAGTCGCTGTAATTGGGTGTCCCAGTACTTTTGCGCTTGTGCTTGAGACAGCATCTGGATGCCACCGCGATCATTTCGGCAGATATAAATACATTATAAAGCAATTTTTTATCACCAGTGATTGGGTATATTGCACTACACCAGCGGTTAAAAATCACTTTCCAAATAAAATTTTCTGCATCACAGATTAGAAAGAAAAGCTGCTTAATAGTATTTTCTCGCACAGGTATTCCCTTTTGCGTAATAAATCTCGTGAATAATGTTTTATATACAAATAAACAAATAAGTGAATAATGAATTAAATACAAGTTTGAACAGGTCCCATGTACCATGGGAATCGATGTTATGCGAAGAATGCAGACAGAATATCATTGTGGAGTAATTTTATTAACTGAGACTTACGAAATGACGCCAAAGATATCTGGAAATGTTGTACCGTGATACTTGTGTTGAACAGAACAGAAATACCTGCATAATTAATTAATTAAATAAATAAATATATAATATTACAATGGATACATACACCTAGCACCGAAGTCATGAAATACTACAGACCATCAACACGTCCAGAAAAGTATATATCAAAACGAGAAAATAAAGATATCATCACAAAAATAGCGAAAAAATGTTTGGCAGCACACTGAAAAACAATGCAGAAGCAATGAAGAATATGATATTGGTTGAAGTATGCGAATGCATTCGATTGTAGTACTAAAAAAAAGAATTTCTAAATGTGTTAGTTCTCGTGAAGTTACGTGTTATTGCATCTTGTCTACGATGAAGTGTCATTAAGGTTGATGCGGCGATGTATATAGAGAATACTACAGGGGTGCATTTCTCGTGTAACATAGTTTAAGAAATTCTAGTTTGTGATTCTGTGTTCTTAACTACAAAGGTTCAATATGGTTAGCTTTCGAAAGTTCGGTGGGGGAGTTGGATCTTGAGAATTTGGTAATTATCAACTGCGTTCTGCTGCGCTCTCTGAAGGTTATTGATAGTGGTTTTATATTGGTTTTAGGATATGAATCCCAAAAAACGCAAGTCGATTACAGTTCACTTAAAACTAAGGTATTATGGCATAGATATTTTACACTGGAAGGGGCTTCCCTAAATTGGTGCTTCAAAAGGCATAATTTTCTTAAGGCTGACGAGCAAGCCTTACTTATGGGGTCATTACATGGTAACGTGTTGTTGAAGGTGACTCTTAGATACCTATATTCAGTTACTTCACGCAGTGAGAATGAACCTAGTTTACAAATAGGCCACACGAAGCAAGCGCAATTTTTTATCTGTTATTCGCATTAGTACGACTTTAATTTTTCTGTGTGTATCGTTCCCCAGCACATGCACCAGACAACAATATTATTTTATCGTTGACATTCTTATCATTGACAGATATGTTTTACATAACCAGAGCTTCACACAGTTGTGTGAACATGCTAAAAGCAACGTGGGCATTACCAACAACAGAAGCGGTAAACTGACTTACAGCGCTTGCGTTACGAGGATATAAAAAACATGGATAGTGATACGTGAACCAACTTCACTGGATTGTGCTTAAGTATACAATTGACGTTAATCTTACGTGACCCGTGCATCATAGAAGTAGCTATGTAAGGTTTATAAAATTATAAACCGCAACTACAACTGACACTTCACCAACACATCCCCAGCGTATATATGTCTTTTTCCTGACTCTGTTTCACTCTTGCATTAGCTTTGTGATATAACAACTCACTTCCACGCAGATTTATTGGGTTCGATTCCTGCGGAAACCCTGATATTTATTCCTTACATTCGTCAGGTCAAAGCTGGTGTTGTCAGTTTCTCCTAACGCTCTCGCATTTGAATTACCCATGTTTATTCTCGCCGTTTCTGAATAGATATAAGGCATCAATAACCTATTGCACTCGCATTCCGTGGCCCGTGGTATAAAGCTATGTGCCACACGTGTCTGTGTGAAACGGTTTGATGACGTGCGCGACGCTATTTTCACGTTAACTACGTCAAAACCAGCCAGACAGGCGAGCCTCTAACGCTCCGATACTCAGTTTGGTCCACCCCAAGTTAAGGAGTTGATCACGAGCGCACGCAGTTGTAGGCGGCGATAGATAGATAGATAGATAGATAGATAGATAGATAGATAGATAGATAGATAGATGAATAGATGAATAGATAGATAGAATAGATAGATAGATAGTAGATAGATAGATAGATAGATAGATAGATAGATAGATAGATTGTTTGATTGATTGATTGATTGATTTATTTATTGTTTGATTGACGAACTGGTGGATGGCTGGATGGATAGATAGACGAACTGATGGATGTATCGAAGGATAGATGGATAAATAGATAGACTGATGGATGGATAGATGGATAGGCAGGCCGGCTGAATGTGCTTGCACATCGCCAAAAAATGCTCATTCGTTAAAGGAAGTTTTAACACGGACACAGAATACAGACGCAACACATTGCCCATCCCACACAGCCTATCTATCCCCGTTGGTGGTTTTTGTCTAAGATACTTCAAACACGCGCCGAAGCAATATATTTACAGTGTGCGGGTGGTTTTGTGTAATGATGCAAGGCCTGTGCGGCTCTTTTAAGGTTATTCTAATCCCTTACAGAACGCCTTCGTGAGGAGGATTTCAATTTTGCATGGTGCGCTTTTAGAGCTCACAGGTGGCGTTATTGCGACGCATGGATTTGCGAAAGCTGCGAGGCATGAGTTGAATTGAAAGGAAAACATACTTTTAGCTTGTTTCATGTTACCTTTCTTCCTTTTTACTCCGGCACGTACCCCTGAAGCCGCGCTTTGTTATTTCACAAGGGATAGTGAAGCTTTCTTTTTTTCTTTCATTGTTCCAACAAGCTTAGGGAATGTAAAAAATGAGCATTAACTTTCACCCACACACCGTCTTTGGCATTGCCCACTCTTGGCCTTTATACTACAAACATAACTTTATTCTTTTATTTCACTCCCGCTAAATTCAAGAGATAACTCGCACCGTAAGACATACTGGTGCCAATAAAAAATTACTTCCACGTGTGCCTCTCAAATTTAAAAATACATTTAGCGTCGACATGCCTCGGAGCTCTTTCAATCAATCTGTCAAGACATTGAAAATATATATATTTAGAATGTGCATGTCGGTGAAATGCAAACAGCATGGAACTATGAACACTGTGTGCAAATCGCACACATGCCGCACTTTATAGCTTCCTTTAGTGCACTGGCCAAACGTTAAATCCACAGTGATGTGACAATAACTTAAATAAATTGCCAGGAGTACTACGCGTAAAAGAAGAGGCACGGATATAGGAGGAAGTCTTGTATATTTTCGATCACTCGAAAACCTTAAAACGGGGTTGCATTCTTCATTTAACCCTCGCATAAATGTGACCACAATAACAGCGTTGCATCCATATTTTTATGCTATACCTTTAGCGTGTGCAGCTATGGCAAGTCCTTGTTTGTTTATTCGTTATCTAGCATTCGCCCAACCCACTTAGGAACCGAAACCAACTTTACCACTTATTCGTTATCCTCGAACCCCTTGGCCACAGACGTGCTCTTTTCGGTAAAATAATCCTGATTGTACACGGCTCTCACTTCACCTAAAATACGCAAAGATACATCGACTTTCACCCTACATGATCATTTCATACTACGATACGCACACCCTCTTTTGTTTCGTAAAATACACTAACTCTTGTAAAACTATGCAGCATATGTGTAGGACATATACGTAACGTTAAGAGAATGTTGGGCTGCTTCGATGGCGAGCGCTATACAGAATAGAAGCTTTCTACAGAATACAAATTTATACACGTAGTTTTTTTCAGTATCACGCGTGTGCTCGCTTCGAGTCAAGAAAGAGCTAAGAGTTTTCGAATATGGTCTGCGGCTCTTCGAACACTTCCCCTATTCTAAGTCATTCTAGTCTAGGTCGAGAGCCGTCACTTCAGTTGGTGGGGCATCAGGTGTTTCTGGCGCAAAGCTTTCGGGGCAGGTGTTGAAGCTCCCGCTAAATTCAAAAAAATGGTGTTCGCAATGCAAGACCAAAACCCTGTTTGAGTTTCGCGCATGCGCTGTGGCCTGAACACTGCTACTTTGGGGCCGGAAAACTATTAAGGCCCCTATTTGAAAACTCCGTACTACTACGTGACGAAAATGACAATTTGTCAATCATGTGACAAAGAAGGAACTCTGAAAAAAAAAAACGCTAAAAAATTAAACAGGGGAACGCTGAGCCTTCATTAGGGCGTACTTACAGGTCGTGCTTTTAACAATGCTGGCCGGCCCTATGGCCTCGTAAGTGGTGAACGTGGCGGTAAACCAGAGTGTCGCCTCGCTCACACGTTCACTGTTTCGTCGAAATCGCGAAACAATTAGCGCTGACCGGAAACATGCTGGTACAACGACTGAAGTAGTTGCCGAAATGAGGACGAATATTTGACTGCTGTTTATGCTTTCTCTACATTGCAACTGAAGTAACCAGGAATCACGAAGGCAGTGGCATGCTTTCGCACGTGACATCATTGACAGAAAACAGTGAACGAGCGATCGCTGATTTCGCACCCGCTGTGCCCATTTGGCGAGAAGCTAGAATGGAGAAATAAACTGCACACCGCCTCGCACATTGAGCCAGCATAAAACAGTGTTCATAGCAGACAGTTTCTTGGCCCAACTGATTATGAATACAACCGAAGTAACGTATATGTTGACGCTAGTGAACTGTACCGTCTATATCTAAAAAAAAAAACACTGTAAACATTTAAGCTGGCTCATAAGCAGCACAATGGCATCAGATGCCATGGGTTAAAAAAGAAACTTTTTTTTGTCTTCAAGCAGTCTTCGCGATGAGCGTCCGGCCTTCTGTAATGACATATCAGGCGTCAAGACTTGCTGCAAAATCTTACAAAATTAAGTAGCGTAAGGTCTCATTTAGCTTAACAAGATCATACTGAAGCGTAGTTATTGTACACATAAAATTGTTCATCAGAGCGTACGCTAGGAAATCCAGATACTTGACATATTATACTAGCGATGGCGGAAGAATAATGATGAGTAACACAGACACATAGTATTTCTATGTCTACAACCACCCACTAATATTTCTCGGTGTGACGCTACAATCGGCTGCGGCTAGCTACGCATTTTAAATGTTATACGGCTGATGTATGCGAATGGCACATTAACCCAAGTGCGCTAACTGCAAAAGTGGATAGACCATAGATCGAATCTTGTTCCACCACTGCTAGCAACATTGTCGGAATCCCTAATGTACCTAGAGAAGACATAGTGATTGGTCTTTTACTGGAGAAAAGACATTGGTATCCTGATTTCGGAGCTCATCAACGACAAATGAGCCCTTCTGCAGTTCTTGAAGGCAACAAGATTTATTCAGCATATGTGATACTTTGCACTGTGCGTGTGTATTGTTAAATGAGGGCAGTGAGGCTTTTTCGCATTTTTTTCTTTTTTATTTCCTTGCATACCTTATTAACGACTTCAATTACAGCTTACTTCAGTTATGACAACTAAAGAAGAACCAGACTTTCAAAAACGTCACTGTTTGAAACCAGGGTATACACGCAGTGAACACTAGTATGTGTGCCTACGCATTATATGTCTTAGCTTTCGCTAGCCCTCTCCCTGTTATTTTCCTTCCCCCTTATCCGGTGTATGGTGGTAAGCCAGGTGCAACCTGCTTCAATTCATTGTTTTTCTTTTGCCACTTACTCTTTCTTTCTACCATTCCCATCTCCATGTGTTGTATAGCAAACTAGACATTATATTCTATAGTTAACCTTACTGACTTTTCTGTATCTCCTATCTCATCTCTTCTACATAATGAAAAATGCTTGTTAACATGACCTCAGACAACAGTAACCTTAAAGCAGAGGCCACGTAGTCATACTTCTCTTTGTTCACTCAGCTTTCGTGGCGTAGCACGAACCACAAAAAGGCAATCATACCCAACTTCACGAAAACTGCGCGTATTAAAGCAGTGAGTGAGCTTCGTTCGGCTCTTTTCAAGGATCAGTGCAATGTGAACGCAAGTCACGATTTGCCCCGATGTGAGCTTCTGTGAGACATCCAGCTGAAGTAACCGAGAAGCTTTGGGCTCTTTTTTCTGACTTTCATTGATCGAAAAGATCCGAAATGCGAAAAGATTCTGAAGCCACTATGAGTGATCTGCTATAGCATCTGCTTCTCTCTGTTCTTCAGTGAACAAGAAACAGCGACTGTCTTATGGAGTAGGGATACTTTTATTGTACATTGTTTTACATTTTTCAGGTGGTTGTTCATGGTTCTTCATTTCGTCAGTGCATTAAAGGTTAATGCAGATTTTATGGTTTCGGCCAGAGACACTCGATGCAGTTTCACGACCACACAAATTGTGGGTGTACTCCATTGAAGTACTACCTGTCGTAATCTACACAATGCGACATAATGCATTAATGAGTAATATCTTCTTTGCATTAGAGGGTGCCCCATCTTTTTTTTGCCAGAATTTAAAAATATGCCAACGCAATCTACGACGAGATGATCAAATGCATGTTGCTCATGGCAGTACACCACCGTACATTTATTTTACTACTTAATTGTCCATCAGGCATGATCAATCAATTATTTGTGCTGGAATTAAATAGCGCAAAACTGTATGGGGAGAGATTGTAGATTGGTCTGAAAAACGTCGTATTAGACACAATAACAATTTGTAACTAATAATTAGTATTTATGTTTATGCTTGCTGCAGATGCCAGCCCCCCACAACGTCTTGTGAGAGACAGCTAGGTGCCGGACTCTGAAAACTTCGACCTCTTGAAGTTCAGTACCACGCACCTAAATCTAAGTACACAGGCCACAAACGTTTTCACCTCCACTCAAAATGCAACCGCCGCTCTCTAAATTCGATTCCGCGATCTCCGGGTTGGTCTTAGCCCGATGTTGCAGGGAGTTTCTATTTGTTCTAGGCAGTTGCTGGGATGTACCCTTGTGATGCTAGGTTGTCTCCACTTTTATCCACCGCGAAGAGAGGTTCGAGTTAAGCTACAGACAGTCGCAGACACGGCACGCATGTCCAAAGTGCAGATGGAAAACTTCGCATTGAAAACAAGTGTTCGCACGTTTCATTGATCTACGAGTCAGTCATCATTGCCGTAGGCTTTCCATCGGTTCAGAGTCTTTACGCACTTGCCGTGTTTCCTAGTATTTTCTCCTTGCAAGTACTCGGAATCTCCGAATCATCACCGTCGCTTCAAGTCAAGTTCCTTGAAGATGAGGAGCACACACACGCTGGGGGTTTGGCCAAGAACCAGATAGTTTTCAAGAAAGACTTCTTTAATGAGAGGTTACGATTTACCTATTTTCGAGAAAGAAAAGTAGAGACGTAACAGAATAAATTTGATAATAAAATGAATTTGAAAAAGTAAATAAAATGTAGTGTAATGCGTTGAAGCAGCGCATTCAAATAAAAATGAATATGGAAAAGCAATAAAACCTACTGAAGAATTATTTCAACACTTAAACCTCTTTGAACCTTTGACGAACGCCTGCGATGCGTCAGCGATCCTCCCGTCCCTATGACCATTAGACAAAGCTGCAAAAAATGCACATCTTGCGCACTTAAGTCTATAAATGATGAGGTGGCAAATGGCAACTGAAGTGTGTTTGCGTAAGACAGAATATCTAATACAGGAAATAAAGTAATATTCGGTTGACTCATTTACTCCACAAAGAGCCATATGTGGGGCTATTAGCTGCATTCTTTCTTTTTAGTGGACCAGGGGCGTGTAGTGACAGCTTCGGCACGTACCCCTTTATGACAGCGATGGTTTTCTTATAGGTGATTGCCCATATACTTTTTATGATAAGCCACACAAAAATTACAACTGAAGCTTCGAATTACTTTTGAAACACGTAGTTTCTCGCCATCTCCCCATTTACTTCCTCACCCCATTATCTCCATCTCTACCTATCTTTAACAGCTTGGCTGCTCAAAATGGGGAGAGAAGGAAAGAGAAAAATAGAAACCGTTTGCCTTTGGATCGTCGATACACGCGTTTGAATCTCGTTTCACGAGTAATTTCACCCGACAATTTCTTTTCTTTTGTTGCTTGTATTCGCTTACTTTTCTCTCTCGTTTCACCTCTGTCTCTTTGTGTTTTCATTTAGTCGTTCGTCAGCGCTATTGCATCTAGCAACAGAAATCCACGCGTGCCGTCTGGGGGCAATGCAAACGTTGATGGAAAATACGATGACGAAGAAGACAACGAACAAGGCCCGTGCAAGTTCGCGATGAGGATCTTTTCCTGTTTCTGGTAGACATATTGCGCCTCGCCTAAACAGCTACACTGTCAAAAAGCACCATAGCACCTGCCAACTCAACTGAGCTAGAAATAAGGGTCACGCACCCCACCCACTCCCGCCGCTCATTTAACGAGCCAATTGAAATAACTGATGCTGTACTATACGTGTTTCTTCTATACTTACTGCACCTGAGACTTCTTACGGAGGCCCGTGACTACTAGAAATTGAGTGAAATTGCAAATAAATTACGCCTTTCTTCAAGCATCAGGACATCGCATACTAAAGTCACTTTTCCATTTACCACTCCTAGATTAGCTTCAAGTTATTATTAGAAGCTGTTGTGCTGCAAATGTAGACTTTATAAAATATGTAAGAAGCAGTGCTTTTTAAGAACACTATTTAAACGCAATTCTGTTCCAGCTCATAAAAGAACTTATTAAACTGCACGTGTAAGGAAAGTGAAGATTGCCTTGAAAACGAGGAACTGTTTGCAATAAAAAAAAGTGCAGCACCAGCTCTAGCGTGCCGAGTGCTTCCACAGTCTACATTCCAATGCATGGCTAACCACATCAATAAGGAAACCGAAGCAACGAAAACACTCTGCCTAATTACTCCCTTCTGCTGAGGCAAAAACAGTCTCACAAAAGCCGTGTTTAAAAATTGCTGAAAATGTCCCTTAGGAACGGCTGAACAAAATTCTTCCTGAAAGACAAAATGGATTACTCCCTCAGGGGCAATGAATGTAAGACGGGAATCGCTTAGGAAGGGCCTCCGCCTGTCTCAGGAAAGGAGCTTGGGCCCGGCACACGTACTGCGATAAATTAATGGGAAAAGAAAGGCGAGACATCATAACAATGGCATGCTACGTACACAACAGTCATTACCATACCAGTGCTCCTAATTTTCCTCTACACGTCTCGTCGTAGCGAAAAACTACGGAAAGTTTTCGCTCAAATCTAAACGGCCGTATTACTGGAATGGAGAAAACGCCTGACCTAAGTCTGGTTTTATATATCCTCATTGGATGGTAGGGTGAAACCATGGAATTCAGACATTTCGAGTCTCCATCGAAGAAAGAAGCAGGCTTAGGAACTGGTAGGAGACATTGACATGAACTGCGACCTAAAGAAATATATCCGATGCGTGTTACGACGTGTACATGGGCTCTACTGCAGAGCCGCACAGCTCGTGGTGGGGGGCGCTGCAGGCGCGCGTTGATGTAGGATGTGCTGCGCTTCGGCTCCGCTGATTTTCGGCTGGAACCACGGGCAACTTCACAGTACCCCGTTAAGACCGGCATCAATCATTTTGGCGACTCACAGGTGACACGTGGATACCACTGTCATCCAGGTGGGCCGGTTTTTAACAACTTTATGGCTGATTATCACCCGACCACGTTGGCGACGCCGTTAAGCCAATCGGCGACGCCGACGCCTGGCGGCGTGGGACCGGCTTTCCGAGGCAACATGGACGCTACTCTCATGCAGCGTGGATACGACCCACATGCCATGACGTGGGAGACGAATACGACTTCCGAAACAACAAACTCTGCTTCTTCACTGAGGTTTCGGAGCCAAGCTCTCAACGACGCGGTTGAACACCGCTCGCAAGCCAACGCTAAGAGGGTGGCGTCCGCCGCTGCCCCGAAATCCGGCACGCCAGTTGACAAGACGCAGCCTCCCGCTTCGCGCGCTGTGGGACGCAAGGGCAAGGTTCTCACCAAATGGAAGCCTCGCCCGTTTCCGAAACCTAGTCCGGATGACTAAGTAATAGTCCTAAAGCCACGAGAGTGCATCTCATTGCATGATGCTTTCTCAGAGAACTGGTACGGGACCACGTTTAAGGCATACCTCGGGCCCGAGTGAGCTGAGACGCTGACAGTTATTCCACAGAGAGAGCAAAATTTGATCGTGATTCACACCCCGGACCCTGACACGGCGGACAAAATCATCGGGGACTTCGTGGTAATCACCGAGCACAGGCAGGTTCTGCTCAACGGGTACCTGCGACAATATGGTAGCAATGTCTGCCACGGAGTCATCGTAGTCCGCAACACAGATACGACGGAGACGCTCCGAAAGAGCATATGCTAGAGGTCAGGCACCATCGTCGAGGTGCGTAAAGTTGGCACATAGAACAAGGCGCGTGTAACCTTCGCCGGTAAGGAGAAGCCACGCTTTGTTCACTACGACACAATGCTGATCCCCGTCAAACCCTACTACCGGACGATCCCGGCCTGCGGCAAGTGCGGTGTCGTCGGCCATCGGATAGACACTTGTACCAACCCACGACCGGATACGTGTGGCCTGTGTGGACAGCAGGTTCCAATTGTGGAGGAGGGGTTGCGGGCCCCTCATGAATGTGTACCCGTATGTTCTGTGTACGGTGGAGCACAGGCCACAAACTCTCGAGCATGTACGGCCAATTACCGTAATTTCAAGGTGGCCGCACAACAGGGTGGAAAGTCCAAAAGGGCGTCCAAGAAACGACGCAAAGATCAGACTCCAAGTGAGCCACCACGCCGGGAAGACGCCAAGACAGACAAGCCTGCTTCCCCTACTGGAGGAACCGGAAAGAAGCCGACGGCGCAACCATGCGGCGAAGCCGGGTCATTGGCCAACGCCGTCAAAAACAGAAACCAGGTGGGTGGTACGGGTAGGGCTGCCTCCTCATCCCCCCCAATCATCCCCTCTTCATCACGTAACGCCGACCAAAATATTATTGGCAAACTTCAGGCAAAAATCGGAGCGTTACAGAAAAGACTAGCGGCAGCCGAGGCCAAACAGACCCAACTAGTCTCCCCTCCTCCTCCCCCCGCAGTAGAGGTAATGGGGAGTGAGACCAGGGTGGCGGGAACGGACGCGGTAGGCGTTTTTGAAGCTCGTGTGAACAACCTTGAGGTCCGTATGGACAGCCATATAACTGTCCTCGAAACCCAAATCTCAGCGGCTGTGAATGCCGCCATTGCTAAAATGACAGAAACCATCCCAACCCTGATAGCTCAACAAGTTGCGCGTTTCACCAAACGAGCCGGCCCAATTAAGGGCGTGTCCGGTCGGTACCTTAAAACGCCTCGACGACAGATCAAATTTGAGGATGATGACAGCAGCTCCGTCTCCGGAATTGAGGACACCCCCCTCCCCGCGAGTGCTGGCTCGGGAGCACCGCCACTGTGATCGCTTGTCAACTCCACTGACCATGGCGGGAACCCTTAGAATTCGGAAGTCCCCACGATCCAATATGGCCACTCCCATCCAAATCACCCAGTGGAATTGTCGGGGCTTTAAGGCTCACACTGAGCGGGCCAACCTCCGGCGTTTCCTCGCAGCATTTCAAAACCTTCCTGTTGTGGTAGCCCTACAGGAGCCAGGGAGTGCTGCCACACTCACAAACTATACTACATTTCAGCAGGACCCTTTATCTTGCATCTGCGTGCGCAAAAATTATACTGCCAACCTAGTTGATCTCGACCTTAAGCCAGCTTTCTCGTACGTGATGGTGACACTCCTTCCACTGCGTAAACAGGACCCGCTACTGCACGTGCTAAAGATTTATTGCTCACCGAAACTAAGTAACATTACATTCGCAGATCTTTTTAGCCGCGCCTTAAAGGCTGCAGACACGGACCCTCTAGTGATCGTGGGTGATTTTAATGCCCCCAGCACACTTTGGGGGTATGCACATGAAGAGAAACGTGGACGTAAGTTGGCGGAACTTATGTCCACGCTGGGCCTAACTCTTCACACCGACCCTGCCTACCCCACTCGCGTGGGTAACTCCGTGACCCGGGACACATGTCCGGACCTTACCCTCACAAAAAACATCCAGTATGTGGACGGGGTCAACACTGAGGAGACCCTCGGCAGCGACCACTGCATACTCAACACCACCATCCGCACCTATCATTTGGCAAGGCCCTACGGAGAGGCAAAATTACCTGATTACACGAAGTTTTGGCAAATATACGCCGATTCGACCCATTCAGGAGCAAGGATACCATGCTTGGTCCCAGAAATTGGTTTCCTCATTACGCTCCACAGAAACACAAATTAAACTCTCCGAGGCTACTCCGGCGGTGGATAACCACCTCCTTCACCTCTGGGAGGCCCGGCGCAGCCTCGTCCGCCGATGGCGCCGGCAAAAACACAACCGAAAGCTCAAAATTCGCATCGCTGAGCTCACCCAGCGAGCAGTAGAGTACGCGGCCCAGCTGGCTGACTCTAACTGGATGGACCGTTGCAACACGGCCGCTCGACAAATGTCCAGCTGGAGTACCTGGTGCCTCTTCCGCGCCTTGATTAATCCGACCCAAACTCGAACAGAGACACAAAAGCATATGCAACGAGCATTTCACAGCTTCGACGGAGACACAGCCAAATTAGCATGTAAACTTCGAGACCAATATCACTGCACACAGCAGGACTCCCGAAGGCCAGCGTACTCGTATGCAGGTACCGAGAACGCGGAGCTGGACCAACTGTTCCAGATACACGACCTGAAGGCAGCCCTAGCAAAAATGAGGCGAGGAACGGCGCCGGGAAGGGATAAAATTACCGTGAAATTACTTGCCAATCTTCCTGACTCGGCCTACACTATGCTCCTTGTCTACATCAATTCCATTTGGATCGAGAAAACAAGCCTACCAATTGAGTGGAAGACCGCCCTGGTCACCTTCATACCCAAAGCGGGCAAAGCCATTAACACGGACAACCTCCGCCCGATCTCCCTTACTTCCTGTGTGGGAAAATTATTGGAGACGATGGTGCGCGACAGGTTGTCCGCGTTCCTGGAGAACAAAAATGCATTTGCGGACACCATGTTCGGGTTCCGCCTCGATCCAGTCGATCCAGTCGGATATCGAGGATCCAGTCGACTGGATCCTCGATCCAGTCGGATATCACCTGAATGACAAAGTTGTGCTCGCTGTGGATCTGAAGGGGGCCTTTGATAACGTGACCCCCGAAATTATTCTAACACATCTCTCACAGGTGGATTGCTGCCAGACACTTTCAACTACATTAAACTACTCCTCACTGACCGACAATCATACATTCGGATTCAGGACATTGAACACGGCCCTTACCGATTAGGCACGAGAGGGACTCCGCAGGGAGCGGTCCTCTCGCCCCTCCTATTCGATGTGGCGATGATGAGACTCCCCGCTCAGCTGGCGAAAGTCGAAGATATACAGCATGCGCTGTATGCCGACGACATCACCATATGGGCGTCACACGGCTCGGCAGGAGGCGTGGATACAAGCCTGCAGCAAGCGGCGGACATCGTGGATGACTATGCCCGTCGCTGCGGCCTTCAGTGCTCCCCGTCCAAATCGGAATTCATGCATATACGCCCATCACCAAAGTGCACCACAAAAATCTACTTCTCCCTTCACAGCGTACCCATACCCGAACGCGATTATATTAGAGTACTAGGGCTTTTTATACACAAAAATCGCAGAGCAGACACAACATTAGCCAAATTGCGTAAGGTGGGGGACCAGGTGGGCACTTTTAGCTCTCCTGGCCGTTTCAATAATGGTATCGATACCCAACTTGGTATGGCTTAACATGACTATATGAACGTATCTGACTAGTCATGACGTGAAAATCATGGCATGTATGTCATGACATACATTTTATTTTATTGTCCTGCAGCTCTTGCGGTGGTTTGGTTCACGAGGCATGTCGCAGAACTGGTATGGTAGGGCATGATTGAATGGCCAACACAAACGACAGACCCTTACAGGACATGCGTGTCATGTAACAACATGACCACTTGCCACACTCATGGTGTGCTCGAGGTGGTTTCGCTAGCATCAGATATGCCAAATTTGGTATTATGTGACGTCAATGCATGACGAAGGTATATGACTGGTGCAAACTTGATAATCATGAGATGCGTGTCATGTAACAACATGAATACATGCCACGCTCATCATGCGCTGGCGGCCGTTTTGCTAGCTTCACATATACGAAACTCGGTATTACGCGACGCGAACGGACGACATAGGTAAATGACACATCCAAACATGATAATCCCGACATGCGTGTCATGTAATTTATCATGAACACATGCCATGCACATGATGTGCTCGAGGTCGTTTTGCTAGCATCACATATGCCAGATTTGGTATTATGGGACGTCAATGGATGACGAAGGCATGTGACCCGTGCAAAAACGATAATAAAGAGATGCGTGTCGATTGGGAACATGACTACATGCCACAGTCAAGGTGTCAATACATTTCGAAGTGACACGGTGCGCAAGCACGCCGGCGTTTATTTTGTCGCGTCACGCCGGCGTTGCCATGCCGGGCACTGGTCATGCCATATACTCGCAGGCGCGGGCCGCACTGCGTTGCTTTAACGCATGCACGTTTCAGGGCGTCCGGCTTCCTCTGTCACAATAACAGTGAGACGCAGGGTTGTCTGGGTAACGCAATGGCGCCAATTTCATGCCGGTTGCCGTCGGGTCGCGCCGACAGATGCTGGTCGCGTCGGTCGCGCCTGGCGTCAGACTATAGAGTGGATTTGGGTGCACGTTAAAGAACCTCAGTTGATCTAAATTTCCGGAGCCCTCCACTATGGCGTCTCTCATAATCATATAGTGGTTTTGGGACGTTAAACCCGACCTATCAATCAATAAAACTACAGAGTGCTGGCATTTTGGTAACGTGGGGTCGCTGTGCCCAGCGTGCGCGCGTGCCAACGCTACATAGAAGTATAATGGGTCCTTTATGACGCGCTCGCGGACGTTTTGCTACCTCCACATATACCGAATTTGGTGTTAGGAGACGTAAATGGATGGCAAAATACATGACTGGTGCAAACATGATTATCCTGACACTCGTGTCATGTAAGAACATGACAACATACCACGCTAATTGCGTGCTCGCGGCCGTTTCGCTAGCTCCACATATATAAATTTGGTATCACGTGACGTGAATAGATGACGAAATATATGAGTGGTGCAAACATGACAATCCTGACTCGCGTATCATGTAAAAACATGGCACCATACCACGCTCATAGCGGGCTCGCAGTCATAATGCTATCTCCACATATACTAAATTTGGTATCACGTGACGTGAATAGATGACGAAGGCAAACGACACATCCAAACATGATACTTATGACACGAAAGTCATGTACGGCATGTTTTACTTCAACCTCGTAACGTTGTGCTGATTTTATTGTGACTTATCGACAATTCTCATTCTTGCTTGAATTCTCATTCTTGCATATCATGGATTCCCACTGTATACATGGGATCTGTCAGTTTTTTTATTTATCTCTCTCTCTCTCTCTCTTTGTGTGTTCCTGTGGGTTATTTTTTAGTCGGATTCATCCATGCCTGTGAAGAATTGAAAATAGTTTACTAGTTCCAGGATAGCTTCCGTGTGCTTTCGTCTACATTATTTTTCTTGCTCTCTCCAATACCTTTAAATGTTCCCGAAAAGAACAACAAAACCGCTGAAATATTTTCTGGGATGGTTTAGAAAAAAAAGTAGTCTTTTTCACATAATTAAACGCATGAGTTTATAAAACGAGTGCGCACATTTGAATAATGGGAATATGAAATCGCCAAAAAAATGAAAAGAACACGTTAAGACTGCAAATTTTTTATTTGTTCAACTCTCAAGTAGTTAAGAGAGAGAGAGAGAAGGAATCTAGGAAAGGTAGGGAGGTTAACTAGACTATGCGTCCAGTTTGCTACCCTACACATGAGGAGGAGGAGAGGGGAGTAATTAGCTCCGACATAAAAGTATAGTCGTCATCCCATGCACACAATGAGTCTACTGCGCTGTGTAAACGCGGCTGCCTATTTCTGAATAGAAGCACTGTAAACTATTCAGTGCTTGCGATTACAGTCAATGCGGCAGTAAAACGCTTGGTGGTTAAACACTAGCGCATTGCAACCTTCTGTGTGAAGGGTTATTACTTCTATTTCATAGTACGGAAACTAATTGCTTTAATGCTACAAAGAAATCGGTTGACGATAATAAAGTGACGTTTACATTTTCAGAAAAGATCTCTCTGTATGACGCAACAAACACACTCTTTTAAAATCAACCCATGGAATATATTTTGAATAATCATGGAGGTCTATTAGTGGCAAATGTGGCGCATTGCGAACGAGACAAGATTGTTCACATAACAAAATGTACAACATGATGTTTCTTTGGAGCAGAGTACAACAAGCACAACCACGTTATTGGGTGGCACATGTTATGTCCTTCCGGAATCGTGTCCACTAGGATTTCACTTCTATTACGAGCATCGTGTCCATACATATGAAGAACAGGAATATAAATTTAATGTCTACTTTCGTTCGTTTGACACAATGTTAATGAGAGCTAACAAACAGTCATGCCATGGAAAGTATAGGGTTTGTTATCAATTTATATGTGAGTAAATGTAAGCGCAAATTTGAACAAAGAAAAATGGACGATACGATAGCTTGCGTGTTGGCGTCTCGTGGCTTATGACTTCAAAAGGCAAAAAAAATTGGCCCTGTATCTGCATATTTCACTGCAAATGTCGTTAAAATCAGATTTTCTTGCATCTGGCGAGAGTGAACAAAATGTTCATTTGATGTTCTGCGTGGGAAAATTGGTGAATTGTATTCTGGAGGCGCTGCGTTAGACTGTCCCGATCCGAGCAGTGAAAGCGAACGAGCGCTTCGAGGTATGATAGACACGAGCGCTATATGACAGTTATCTTCGAAAACGAAGGAAGGCATGCGCGCCTGTCTCGGGGGCGATAAGGTGTAGCAAAGCATTGGAAACACGTGTGTTTTTGTGCACAGCGTTGCATTGTCAGCAACGCTATGCACGAAAAGGCAAGTGTTTCAAACGCTTTGGTAAGACGACATGGTCTGCCCGTGCCAATACGACCTGCCCGTCGTATTGTGAGCAGAAGACGGTGACGATGTTTTCCCGCTTCGGTTGGTATTCCTGTGAGTGCTCAAGTTTCTTGTATTTTGTGCTTATCTGTGCATCAGCAACAGCCAGCGCTTTCTCTACTGGCGCTCAAGACTTCTACTTTGCAGTGATACCTTCCCGGGGAAGCTTGCTACGGAAGACATGGTAGTGGAAATGTCTTGTAGCAGGGACAGACCTCCCGACACAAGAAAGCGCCTCAGCTCTTCAGTGGCATCAGGAGCTCCCGGTTCCGAATCAAATTCTACATCGGATGAATATTTCATACCTGCTAAGCATCGTCGTCCCAGACGGAAGTCTTCGAGATCGTCCCTAAGCGAGGACACCGTCATATACAACAACATCGAGATCATGACTGTAGCCTACGAGCCTGTTGACGTTACGGTAAGCCTCAATGCAATCTCCAAGAAGAAGATACACGACTTTTTCTTCAACTTGGCCCTTGGTCTCATTCAAGAGATTTGTGTGAATACGTGGAAGAATATAATAGCTGTTAACAACACAGATAAGAAGATGGTGCAAACCCTATCTTGGTCTATCGCAACTCTGTGGTATCAACGCGCGGGCTTTTTTACCCCAGGGCACGAATTTAACAGCTGGTGCTATATCTGACATTGACTTAGAACTTCAATATGACGTTTTCAAGAGCTTTATCGTTTACACGCCTCCATGCAAAATTATCAGCGTCCGCAGACTAGGCTCGTCAAAGTGTGTAAAAATTGTTTTCGAATGTGGAAAGCTTCCTAGTCACCCTTCGTACCAAAACCCTTACAATGTCGTAAATGCCTGAAGCTTGGACATTTGCAAGGGTTCTGTACAAGAGTTTTGATTTTTGCCAAATGTGGTGGAAAGCACAACATCAAATTTTTTGACAGCTCGACGTCTCGGTGCCCTAACTGTAATGGCGAGCACTTGGCAACAGAAAAAGAATGTCCCACCCTGAAGAAAAAATTGGAGGTTCTGAAAAAAAAAGAGCCAAAGCGGACACTCAATCGCACTTCCCGTCCACCCGCTTTAGATGGCAAAACTGATGTACCAACACTTTCGAAGTATAGTACTAGAAAAGTACGTCACAGAGAAGAGCAGAAGCGGAACTTCTCCCGTTCGCCAACATCGTGGCCGGCGGCACTTCCACAGAAAACGTCCGAGGCAGTCTCTGAAAAGATCGCTTCTCGCAACGCGTCGGAACCAGCTTCTTAGAAGGTCCCGCCTACAGTGGAAAATATTGCAAACAAAACAAACTTTTTTGAAGACGATGCCCAGCTGAACAACACACTTAAGGTGCTTGTCAATGTCATTAGATCACTGATTGCCGGTCGCCAGATACCAGCAGCTCTAGCCGCAGAGCAGTGTTTGGAGGCGCTCGTTTCAATTCTCGACAGCCTTTATTAAAACAGTATGAACATTACTTAAAGAAAGCAGACTTGGTGTGACGTTTATAGACAGTTTTCGTGTGAATATTTTTTTTCACGTGTTCCTTTTTTCTTTTTGTTTTAACTTTTCACTTCTCTTCTTTCTTCCCTTATTTTCCCTATGCCTGCACTTCGCAAAAGAGCAGGCAGGCGTTGCGCTGTCAGCCTGTTCCTTCCCTATTTCCTCTGCATTCATGTTTTATATGTACTCAAATAAAATATAATAATTGTCAGCACACCGTTATAAACGCTATGGTCCTTATAATTACTAAATGTATGCTTTCTCTAGTAAAAAAACCGCTTCAATCGAATACTGCCGTATTGTTACGTTGCCTCAGATATGCGCAATAATTGCTTTTTAATTGACAACCGCACAAATATCAACGCTGAACCTTCAGCAATACTAGTCGGCGCTGCGGATAGGGTTGGCCATTTTGGGTATATTTTGGGGCCATTTCGGGTGGCCTTCCAGCGGAGAAACAGACAAATGGACAGACAGACAGACAGACAGACAGACAGACAGACAGACAGACAGACAGACAGACACAGACAGACAGACACAGACAGACAGACAGACAGACCAAACTTTTGCGTCGAAGTACCCTAAGAAACGTCTTTTAAAGGGTGTTTCACACTCGCCGTAATGGCTTCTGGCTGCGCTAGCAGGCGATCCCACATTTATATGCACATATAAACACGCTAAAAATTGGACGGGGATATGGGATCCACCGTAGCTCAATGACAGTGCATGGGATGCGTTATTCGAAGGTTGCGGGTTTAGTCCCTGCTGGTGGCAAGCTTTCTCTTTGTCGACTTTTGTTTCTTCACGTCTACCTTACAGTTACTTCTTATCATATCCCCTGCACATTTCTTGGTGTATGGTCTGTTAGTTCTCATTATTGTTCTGTCCCAACAAACAAGTTTGGACTATCACTGACAACAGGTATCTCTGCGAGCATAGCCACTAAAGCTGTCAAAGTTCGCTTTAACATGGCAGCGGGGCAGATTTCATTTCAACGAAATTCCAGCATTGGCGTCCTTGATTGTCAGTGCAAATCTGCGAACTCTGTGAGTGAGAATTCGGCAATGTACAAATAATATATTCGGTTTAAGTGAGGTTCCAACAAAGGTTTTTAGGGGCGAAAATCCTCTTAGTCTCACCTTAGCAGCGTGAATCACGTCTAACCGAAAGAAGAAGAGACGAGAAAGAAAAGAAGGCAAAGGAAATGATTACAATTTCTTGACACATTTTCTAGATGGCGCTACTCTGCCACTACTCTCCAAAGTGCCGCTCCTTTCCAATTGGCTGCTGCGCGCACTTTGCTTGAGTGCGCGGAGAACGAGTGTCTTTCTCAGTCTTCTGAATAGGCACCATGCGTGGAAGATCGTTTGTGGGGCATGGACGAATCAGAGCGGCGGATGCCTTGAAAACGCTTGCGCTCGGCTTCCTTGGCTCACGTCTCGTCGGTGTTGTCCACGCGCCGTCTGCATTCTTGAACGCAATCAGACGTATGGACGCATACACGGGCAGACGCACACACGAACGGATGCATGGATGGGCGCTTCACCCCACTCATCATCATTCACTCCATAGATATACTGCGATTTTTTTCTACGTGGCAAGCTGGTGTTCTACCACAGATTGGCATCATCAGTTGAAGCAGCTACGAAAGAAAAATGCGTGCCATGTATGGGATGGAGTTTCCTTAACGCATATACCACTGTGTGGCAAAATCTTAGATTCACGCCACCTCTTGACACTCGTACTCAATATTACGGGCACTAATTCAGATGAGAGATTCTCTAATAAATGCACAGTACTAACAATGATGCATCAAGAAAGAAATCGCCGTTATTTGCCAACGTGCAGCACGTTCCGTGTGCCGGCGTTAAAGAAGGCTGCGGCTCTCTGAAGACACCCCAATTTATGCGGGAACAGGACCTCTTGTTCTGCTTCATTGCTCACGAGATTATTATTCTTTTACCACTGAGACTACATGCACAGCTCTGTCTGCCAAAAACTCTTCCCCTTTTAGAAACACGGACGTCATCCAATTACCATCCCACTCTTGAGACATGGGCTGTCATTCTGAACAGAAGGCGTACAGCGTTGACGTTGGCATGCGAAGTTCCTGTGCTTTGGATCTCCGGAAGCAGAAGAAAGAGAAGAAACTCGACTTCCCTACTTCTCTCGCAAAGGCGTTTGAGAGGTCATTGACATGCCGGTACGCTCGTGAATATAGCTGGTACAGAAACCGTCGCTCCATACTTAGCATGTGGCATGGAGAGGCTAAGTATCGTAGTGCACAGATACACCACGCAGATCAGCCGCTCTTTTGCGTGAGGTAGTGAATTATTTAGAGTCTTTGGCCAGGTTATCCGCATGCTGGAGAAAACAGCAGTTCACTGAAGTGTTAGCGAAATGACAAGCAAGCTCAGCTTCAAACTGCAGGAGAGTGAAAAGGGCAGCCCTGTGGTGGACAAGAACGTGACAGGACGGTAATATCGAGGGTGGACGTAGCAGTCAAGTGGCAGTAACGCGGCAGTAACGCGGCAGTATGCTCATATCATTTCACTTTCTAGCCTTATTCCTGAGTTTGGGCAGCAAATCTGTATGTTATATATCTTTGAGTCATTGAGTGTCTAAAGGGGAGAAAAGCGCCTATATTCCTAAGTGGTCTTGGACGTGACAGAACTAAAGGACTACGTACAGGGAAGGTATTTTGTTCCGCTAGATTATAAATATTTCTGTACCCTTTTTAACATTCCTGACGGGGGAACTTAATGCAAAATACTGTATCAGTCGAAGTGTACGCAGCGTGCGTAGTTTTATTATTCGCGTTGGGGCCCAACGAAGATGACGGTGAGCTGTCTCCGCTCCAGCTCGGACCTGTACAAGTCAGTGCTATAACCATTGTTTTAAACAACTTGTTTAAAATTTCCTATGAGGCGTGTCACCATTAGAGTAGCAATAATAAAAAGGTTTTAAAAACAGTTGACAAGTTAAAAATATCACCTCCAGTTCGGCTGGTGAGAAAGTAATATAAAATGTAATGCTACACTTTTGTTATGGCCTCTCTTCAGGGAACAAAAGGTGATAAAACGGTCACACCAAGAACGCCTTCCAATCACAGTAAAAGAAAAATATGTGGTTTCATAAGCAGTCGCCTACCACAGCACGAACGTGGAAGCCATCTTGTTTTTATTATTCATTGATGTATTGATTCTCCTACGCACCTCTTCGATAGTTTCTTGTACCAAACGTTGTTTTAGGGGCGAAGCTGCAAAACCGTCCATACGTGATGGTTCGAAACCACCTAGTTGAGGACTCGCTCAGCAGCTGGCGATAGTGTGAGTGACAGACAGGCCGACAGACATACAGACGGAAGGACGGACAGACGAACGAACGGATGGACACGGCTGGCTGGCTGGCTGGGCGGACGGACGGATGGATGGACGCACGGATTGACCGACCGACCGACTGACCGACCGACCAAGGCACGGACGGACCAAGGCACGGACGGACAAAAGAACGCTTGGATGAACGGAAGCATGGATGAACAGATGAAAGCACGAATGCACGGACGGACGGAAGCACGGATGAAGGCATGGATGCATGGATGGTTGGACTCTCGTACGGACTGACGGATGGACACTTCGCCCCACTCATAATCATTCACTATATGGTTATGCTGTGATCTTTTAGATGCGAAGCAGCTTTTGGCTAGCCTGAGTAACGCTGTCCCTCCCTACACGTCCACCCCCAATGCTCATGTTTGCGTCACGTGTTGGCTCAGCAAGACACCCGCAGCACTGTCGCTACCCTCACCTCGCAAGGCCGATGCAGGCAGAGTCTGCTAGCGAAAAAACCGACTGCTCGCGCTCCACAACCGTTCACTGGACACCCCTTATGTGTGGACACTGTATCGTGCGTTAGAAACTCAGTCAAAGGCGTGTTTACTTGGATTTCACTTGTTGAGTGCCAGGGTCAACGTCGCCACCGCTGTATGCGTTAGTGCCAGCTGCTTCGCATCTAGACAAGGTTCCTTTCAGCGAGACATTATGTAATTTTTTTCCCACTGCCTTCGTGAGTTGTCCCGGGTTGAATCAAGGGAGAATGTTGTGTGATGGTGTTATGATGGCATCTTTATGGTGTCACAAACATCCCCAACTTGGTAATATGACATGGTAATGTTACCGCGTGATAATTATTTTTTGCATCACTCTTGTTGACCTCGACGCTGGCAACCACTTTTTGTGTCAGTTTAGGCATATCATGATTATGTACATGATTGTTTGAATGAAGAAGGAATGGACATGGTCTTGAAACTTAGAAATTAGGCAGGATAACCACTACTTATTGCGGGTAGCTGACTGGCTTTCAACAGAAGGCAAACGCGTGGGAATAAGATAGCAAATAAAATGGGCAGAGGAGATGAAGAAGCTTTAAAGTATAATGTTGCAGCCGAAAGCACAGGACGGGGTTAATTTGTGCAACATGGAAGAGGCCTTCGTCCTGCAGGGGGCATAGTCAGGCTGATGATTAATATCACGGTGACCAGAATGGTTACTCGTTAGTAGAGCTGGAATTGTGCTCTTCGCTTTTCGGGCACCGACGTATTTTCACCTGCATCCTATTGTCATTCCTGAAGCACTCACCAGTAATCCATGGGTGTCAGTGTCCCACTGGCAAAATATATATATATATATATATATATATATATATATATATATATATATATATATTACGCTAGAAACGTTCGCAATACAAACGCACAATCTCTCTAAAGCTAAAAGACTCAAGTCGCCGTAAAAGTGATGCTTAGGTAATTGAAAGCACAGGCTAAAATTATTTGCAAGCGTTTTTTTTCGGTTGTTATTATGACGGCTGCTGCTTTTGCAACGCTGTTGTGGTACCACTGCTCAGGAGTATGTGATGAAGAAGCGCTACTTAGGTTGCGTTAGAATTGACACTAATCAGACCACGAATAGTTCTCTAGTTGCACATCACAGTTGGGCGCATATTATTCTAGGTTTAATTTTCTCCCCCATACTCCCTACACCGCTGCCGAGTTCTGTGTTAATGCCAGCACCAAACTGAGTTGCCCGTACGGTACAATTTGTCCCGCTCACAAGGTTGACAACTGTCGGACTCCTCTTTTGGCTTCGCAGCTTGTTGCCAAGTTGAAAAACAAACACCTCACAGATCTCAAAGCGCGGCACCTTTTCTCCACACGTGGGCTGCATTTCGATGCTGATTTCGATAATCTTTCCTTCGTTCTTTCATAAAAAAGTCTGACTTCGTTGTTCGCTCACCACGGCCGTGCGAAGCAAGACAATCGTCTTCAACTACTTCCGGTCTGTAGCTTGTGGGTACAGAATATTAGTAGAAAACCGCGCAAAACAAGGTAGAGAAAAAAAGACCAAAGAGGACGAGCACTAGTCTTACTTGAGCTTTCGTATCCTCGTTGAGGTGCGCTCTTTTCAGGGGTGAAGCTCATTAAGATGTGGCTTTGTCCATCTTCCGATGGTATATGTAGCCACCGATACACATACTCGAAGGAGCTGTCCCTAGAATGTCCGATGGATGGCGGCACTTGTATATGATAAATACATGATGAAAATATGTGAGATGACTGTACTTAGAGTTTTCACTAGATTGACAGACGGACGGATAGACATACAGCCAGACGGACGAACTGAAGGACGCACAGACAGACAGACAGAGGTGCAGACGGACGGACATACAGAGGGACGGCCGCACGAACAGAGGCACGGATGGACAGACTGATGAATGGACGTACGGATGGACGCATGGAGGGACGCACGAACAGACGGATGCACCGATGGTCACACCGATGAACGGACACATGGACGGACGCACGGACGGATGCATGGACGGACGAAAGCAAGAATGAATGGGCGGATGAAAACACGGGCAGACTGACGAACGCTTCGCCTCACCAATCATCATTCACTCCATGGATATGCTGTGATTTTTTTTACTATAACCCAACAGCCCCATCGTTCCATGGAGCGGCAAGGCCGAGCTGTATAAAGGTGTGTTCACTGGTGGTAATGAAGTTCTTCACTTTAAATTCGCGGCCGTGACTTTGCTCAAGAAAATAGTTCGTGGAAAATTTTGACGATAGACAGAACTAGATTGTATTAAATACGAAGCATTTATTAGCAAACTTCGGCGTCATTGAGCGTATCTATCCATCTAAATAGCCGCTTAGGTTTGGGTGCTCTATTTATCACCCCTTTAACTTGGCATGAACCAAAATTAGCATGGGAGGGTAAGATGGCGTGACGAATATGACGCGCTGGTCAAGGGATGAATAATATCGCAATCCTGTCGCGTACGTCGTCAAGCACTTGACGCTAGATAGTTGCACGTACCCACGGACGAATGTTTGCCGCTGGTAGGCAGGTATGCGCCCCAAGTGATTGACACTTAGTATCTACCCAGGAACGACGAGACACAGATGGTCATTTCTAACGCGCAAACGTTAATAAATACCCGACATCGGTAGCGTTGACCAGACGAATGCAAAGAATAAATGTCAAGGTCTTAACTGGAATCAAAACTAAGCATTCTGCGTGGCAATGAATCATTTTACGACAGAGCTACGCCAGGTCTCAGAACTACTTTTCAAATAGACGCCAATCTTTGTAAAACGTCAATTGTGGTTGCAGTGCTGCCTACTCAATTTTATAAACACTACATATGAACTCCTTTGATATCGCCGTCACGTCGGGTTAACGTCAATTGTGTTTGGTTGCCATGCGCTGATATTGATTTATGCAGCAGTGTCCAGGGTCAGCATCCTCTTGTGCATCAGCGCTTCATATCAGCTTCTGGTGTTGCTAACACGAATGTTCCAGTTGGCATCGTTGAGCAAGTGTGATTAACTGCTTATATAAACATCTGCAACTCTTCAACATATGTCTGGGTGTGAAACATTCGTACATACATTTAGCGTCATTTCATGACGTGTCGCTCAGTAAAAAAAATTGCAACAGGGTCACCATCCCACCGCATGCTTCCCATAACGTCGACTCTTAGGTACGTGGGATCTGCTGAATTTTCTCTACAACGGGCGAGCAGTGAGCCGTCTTTATATCTGAAAAGCGGTAAGGGATTCTTAGTTTGAATTGATGATTACTTAAGACACTCCGCGATTTTTAAAAGCTCCATAAGGCGTCCGCACGGACCACCACGCCTGCTCAAGCCACAGAAAAATTTCGCACAAAGTACAGTCATAAAACACGACGAATAAAGATTCAAAGTTAAAGTTTGAAAGGACATTTAGCGATGTGCCTGTACTTTCAGTGTTAATTCATTTAAGCAGTCACTACATCGAAGACATAGTGGCAATATTTTATACATTTGTACAGATTATCAGCCTAGAAAAGGCGTCTTTGTGTGACCTGCTGAAGCAAACATTGCAATCGTTCGGTATGCTGTTATTCCAAACATGATGTGTTCACAGCTCCCAAACACGACACAGTTTCAAACACGACACACAACGGGGCTGTCTTGTTTCTGAAATAATTTGACTACTCGAAAAACGCTGGGCAGAAACCTGTACCCGCGTGAGCTTTTGAAACATGCTCATCATGGAAACGTAGATTTGGCCTGGTAGTCGCAGCTGAAAAAAAAAACAAACGCAATTTTTATTAAACAATTTTTACGTCATGACGCCTCTGCTGAGCTTTGTTACTAACTGGGCATAAACAAATTCGAGAGGACGTGCGTTCCGTTGTGCGCTGGCGAATAATTCACACGAGGGAGCACGTTCTAAGGTGTTTCAATCTTTTTGGTCAATGCCTACCAGCCGGCAACCTGCTGTTTCACCTGCGGCACCACTCGGCCTTTATTTTCTGGGGGCGAAGCTCTCTACTCCGTAGGTTGTGCGTCCGCAATGTGTAGTAGTAGTAGTAGTAGTAGTAGTAGTAGTAGTAGTAGTAGTAGTAGTAGTAGTAGTAGTATAGTAGTAGTAGTAGTATACGTAGCCATCTCCACCGTCGGACTAGAGGAGCGGCACGCGTGCACCCTTTCCAATTGAGGAGGAAACCCGCGCACAATACTCATGAACAACAAGATAGTTGTTTCTGATAAAATTGCTTACAGAGACGAGTATTGATGACTTAATCCCCAAATAAATTTGCCTTGAATTTCGTGCTTATTAAAAAACTAGTATTAGAAGAACGCACTTTGAGCACAATCTGACCAGAAAGGGTTGCCAAGTTAACTTCACTGGGCGTAACCTCTGGGTTTAGCAAGGTTTAGCGAGGGTTGGGCCACTGTGCCATGAACTAGCGGCGGTGAAAGCTGGGAACTACACAGGAAGCGAAGGCCTTGAGAGAGTGCGCGCGTGCCACTCCTCTAGTCCGGCCGTGCCACTCTCGTTTAGTCCTTGAAATTTTCCCTGGATGGCGGTACTTCTATATGATGAATATACGATTAAAAGATGCGAGATGGCTGCACTTCAAGTGCTCACTAGCTGGACGGACGGATGGACGGATGGACAGACAGACAGATGTACGGACGGACGCGTGGATGAATGGACGGATGAATGGACGCACGGATATTTGCACAGACGAATGGACGTATGGACGGACGCACAGACGGACACACAGACGGACGCACAGACGGATGGACGCATGAACGAACGCATTGATGGACAAACGCTTTGCCGTTTTCATCATAACGCACTCCGTGGATATGCTGTGATCTTTTTTTTTGCTTCACTATTCCGGTGAGTAATGTGTCTGAAAGGAACAATCGAAGACCCTAGAATCTTATTTTATCACAACTACATAACTGAACGTTGTTCTATGAATTGAGAATGTTAACGTGCGACATGCAGCTGCAGCGTCAGCACTCGGTCGCGTGCACGCATGCTCGTCGCGTTGCCGTATCACAGTACCTAAGAAGCCGGGCGCTAGAGCGCTAGCTTTTGTGCCCGGCTTCTTTCAAGAAATTCCTAGCTTTATAGAGCCATAGTAGTTATACAATCATAGTAGTTATTTCATCAGAGCCAGAAGAAATGGATTTTTTTGCACAGTATTTAGGCAGCTTGTCAGCGTGTATAGCCACTGCTTAGGAAACGCTAGCCAAAGATGCACAAAATCAGCAAACAACAGCTAACACAAGACACTATTGATCCATTATTACTTTTTACAAGCAAACTAGGATGATGGGGTATCGATGTTGCTCCTTTACAGGAATAACTGAAGTGCCGCACCCATTGCAATCGTTTGGTAGCCCTTGCGAAGTGACGGACTGCTACTCCTCCCATGCTTACTTGTCACGAGACTAACAGCTGTTTTTGGCGACAATTTTTCAGGGTACAACATGTGTTCCTCTCGGATACTCATCAAGAGACAATTATTTGCTTCGTTCTGTTTAAAGCTTCATTAGTCTACGATTTGGAACTTTACACACACGTTTGATTACATGTGCAATCAATATGAGAAGATCCCATCCAGGAGTAATTTTCATTAAATTCGCAACAAACATAGCGGATTGAACCTCGCGACCACTGTATCAGCACGCGTGTGCGTGCACCTACACCACTAAATCAGCGATGCGCTTGGTTAATATGCGAAAATTTATGAGTTGAAATATTTTGAAATGTCCTTGTAACCTCTGACATACCTCTTCCGAAAATATTTGCTCCTATGTGCTGCTTTGGCGTATACGTTGGGCAGTCGAGCAAAAGCATACACTCAGGCGTGCACGCCAGCAACCTCTCGATCCTCGCCAACCATGCATGCACCCGCCAAGACCATTCATCGCTTTAGCCATTCCTCTCTTTACGACGTGTGACCAACGATTCTTCCTGTGATTGCAGAGTCATCAGCTGCGCTACCATCCGCACTTCTAGTTCCAGCGTTGCAGAGCAGGTTGCCATTGCTCTTGCATTGACGGACGGTGTACATGACACAAATTATTCAGACTCCAAGTCCGCTATCAAGGCCTTCCAGATGGGCATGGTGGCTCCCCAGGTCCTACAGATTATTCAAAAAGTCAAAGACCTCAAAAATCACTCATTGGTCTGGTTGCCTGCGCACCTTGGAACCATTGAGGGTGCCTCGCTCAATCCCAACGAGGAGGCGCACTCGGCTGCACGAGGTTTGACTGACCGTGTGCCAGGTAACACGTCATCTCCTGGGCGACCTGAGCTTCTCTGCTCGTACAACGAGATATGCAAGCACCACTATCTGTCAAGAAGACTGCTGCCTCTACCACACTCCTCGCTATGCAGGGCCCAAGCTGTTACTCTCCGACTGCTACAAACAAACACTTACCCGAGCCCTGCGGCACTGCACACAATGTACCCTGAACGGTTTCCAAGCCCGGACTGCCCCCTGTGTGGTGGTTATGCGGACTTCGAGCATGTACTGTGGGGCTGCGCCTCTGCCGGTCCCCCTTTCACCCAAGAGGAAATGAAGCGACTCATCAAGGCCCAGGACCAGACCTCTCAAATCCTGGCCGTCCAGAGGGCCCGCGCGAGGGCCGTCAGGTTTAACCTGATGGTCCCCGAGTGGGCCTAGCCAGGTGACGCTGAGTTTACTCGCGTCTATTGTGGACCGAATAAAGTTGTTTTACTCACTCACTCCGAAAATTTGCACGTGGGCATACACTTACGCGGTTCATCTTAAATGACTTTCCTCCCACGAAAAAGGAACTGGGCGCACTTCACGCACACATCCTATGGTCATCCTTAGTGGGGAGAAAATGACCTTTTTTCTGGATAAATTCTGCAGTCACTCCCGAGAACTTTCGAAACTAGTAGTAATTTGACCTCCACTACCCAGCACTACGCGATATATGCCATTATTTATCCTACTTTAACAAGCACTAAAAGCTGTTAAGCAACACTAGTAGAAATGATTTTTCGTTGGTCGTTCTTGTAAGGCTTGCTTGAGTTACACTCCGAGATCGAAGATTTCTCATGTCTTTAAGCTTGCATATTCACTGGAACTTCGCCCTTTTTCGTTATCTTGCTTCACAACTAAGCACAATGTGAACGGTTCTAGTTCTCGAAACCCAAATGCAGAAATATTCGCTTCAATATATATAAAGTGCACGTGACATCACAAAGAGGTTCTCGGTGCTGGGCATCTGAAGATGGCTGCCGCCATGACTTTTCGTCGTATTCGAGAATGCCGGTGAAAAGAATGACAGAGAGTCATTCACCTTTAGAGTTATTTTGTGCTTCTCCCGCTGGCTTCTGTTCGACAGCAGCGCCAAGGGGGAACACAAAGTTTTGGAAAGTCCACCGGCACTAATGGGATGTCATAGTTTCTCGCTCCGCACGCTCGAGAGAGTGTTCACGCAACATCTCGATGAGCTGGTACCTGAAGATGCCGAGCACAGTAACGTCAGCGCGATTTGTGCGTGCAATGCCTCTAGCTAAACACTTTCCTTAATAAATATCTTCTTGTTTTCTCTTTTTTTTGCTTTCCCTTCTTGAGGCAGATTGCATTCACGGTCCGTAATTGGCTCTCATGAAGTGAGAGGCTCACAAGAACATTTTTGCGGTTCTCCACTTTCATTGCACATATATGTCCGTTTTTCTGTACCGGCATTCTCCATCTCCTCTTGAACAATAACGACGGGTGAGGGCGAGCGCTTCCGTGTGGTGAAGCAAAACGCTGGAATAATTTATCCACGTGGCGTTCGCATTCTTCGCGCTCGAAGGCAAGTTTCTTGAGAATCACGCGTCTGGGAAAATGAACCGCGCTATCTTCGACAAAGGACACGGCAAGAAAGTGAGCCCTCCTCGGTTTCCATAAGATTGCGCTGTTTATCTCGACCAAATTATTAACGGGGCTTTTTTATATTGCGAATTTTTTAAAATGGTCGTAAAAACTATGGTCTGTGCAAGGTGCGCACAAACAATACCTTGGAGCGCCTTGCCTTGCCTAGCAACCGCTAATCCCACAGTTTCGATGAAGCTGTACAAAGAGACCGATGATGATGCATGATGCCTTGAAATATGGCTGATACCCACTCAGGGGGATCGGTAAAGAATTGATTACATAAGGTAATAACAGGTCTTTTTAAACAAAACGGACGCACAAATAAAACAGTGCAATAGTTTTTTTTTCTCCAGTTTAGACCAGGTAGTATAGTCGTTATTTTAAGTAAACGGGAACTTTATTTTGAAAAAGAACAAATATAATAAAAAGTAAGATTTTTCTTTGAAACTATTACTGCACTAATAATACACAAATACCCCCGCTAAACTCTGACTCGTTTCATTTCGGCATCAAGCGCGTTATTGGGTCTGAAGCCCAAAGCCAAAGCAGCTAAGAAAAGTATGTTCGCGATTCTTATATTCAGCTCCAACTTGAAGATTGTGGTACCGAAAATACCTTACTTTGTGAATTTAACGAGTGACACGACACTGTAATGAAATTCGACTTCCGATTGAATTGCAAGACAGCACGGAATGTTCCACGAAAATCTTAATTGACTAAACTCTGTCTATGACGTTATTGCTTCTAGGGCATCTGCAAACTGCGAATATTTTCTATACCTTATCGCAACTATCGTGGAGATTGCAGGACACGTACTCACTTCTCCTTTTTTTATCTTCTGCTTCGCTGTCGGAACATGTTCGCCGATTGATCCAGAGTGGGATTCATGGTTGAAGTAGCGAGTACGCAGACAGAAGCAAATAGAGAAGTAAAAAGAAGTAAAGATAGAGAAAGCGAAAACTCGATTGATTTGTGGGGTTTAACGTCCCAAAACCACTCTATGATTATGAGAGACGCCAAAAAGCGAAAACTCCAACGGCAAAAAACTCTCCACGAGGCGACATTTCAAGCCACATACCTACAATTAGAGGCCGACCACATGAACGGTTCAGCCGTCTTGGCACACTGGCGAGAGTTGTCATAGCCTTGTATGCAATAGCGCAGGAAGTGGGCAAGAAAAGAAAATGAGGGTGAGCAGGGCAGATGTGCGGGTGAGGATGAAGGTAGAGAGTAAAATATATGGTAGAAAAAGAAAAGGACAGATAGAGGCGATAGACAGAAAATCTCAGCATATCCACGGAGTGAATGACGATCGGTGGGGTGAAGCGTCCATCCGTCCGTCCCTTGCCTCATTTGCCCCAGTCACAATTTCATAACTAGACGAGTACTTTTTAAGGTACAAATATGATGTCTTATTATTTGTTTGCAATTAACAAAAGAATTTGTTGCGGCTACTATAGTACACTGCGAACAATTTGCCCTAGCTCTGCTTCGCGTAACGCCGTCCCTCTTTTTCAAAATGGCGCTGCGTCATACGTCTGAAGCCTTTAACACACACACACACACACACACACACACACACACACACACACACACATATACATACATACATACATACATACATACATACATACATACATACATACATACATACATACATACATACATACATACATACATACATACATACATATAATATATTTGGGAACTATTCCTTTAGACATCACTGCATCACATCTGTTTCTCTCTGGCTCTGTTTTGTCGCCCGTCAGAGTTAGTTCATCTAGCGCCGGGGCGATCTGCCCACGCCATAGGAGGGGCGAAGCAAAAGTTGATGAAAAAAACGATGACGAAGAAGACAACAAAAAGAGTGCGTGCTGGTTCATGATGAGGATATTTTCCTTTAAAAACAACGCCAATAACGAGGGACAAGAAAAGAAGGAGACACACAGCGGCAGTGCCGCTGTCTGTCTTCTTTTCTTGTCCCTCGTTATTGGCGCTGTTTTTTATGTCAATCATGTCGTATCAACTCGCCCAAGCAACCACGTTGGATCTTTTCCTGTTTCTGGTAGACATATTACGCCTATCCTAAACAGCTACACTATCAAAAAAGGATCATAGCACCTACCAACTCAATTAAGCTAGATATAAATGTTACGCAACCCACCCCCTCTCGCCGCTAATTTAACGAGCCAATTGAAATAACTGATGTTTGTACTATACATGTTTCTTCTGTACTTACTGCACGTCAGATGTATGATGGAGGGCTGCAACCTGTAGAAATTGAATAGAATTGCAAATAAATTACGCCTTCCCTAAAGCATAAGTATGTCGCATGCTAAAGTCACTTTTTAAATGTTATAACTCGAAGCTTAGCTTCAAGTGATTATTAGAAGCTGTTTTCTTGCGAATATAGACTTTATAAAATATGTAAAAAGCAGTGCTTTTTAAGAACACTATTTACACACAATTCGATTCGAGCTACTAAAAGAACCCATTAAACGGCAGTTTCAAGGGAACTGAATATTGCCTTGAAAACGAGAAACTGTTTGCAATAAAAAAAAAGTGGAGCACCAGCTTTAATGTGCCGAGTGCTTCCACAGTCTATGTACCATTGCCTGGCTAACCACCCATTAGGAAAACCGAAGACGCGAAAACACTCTTCCTAATTACTCCCTTCAAATAATGTGCCAAGGCAAAGAGGGTCTCGCCAAAGCCGCGTTTAATAATTGCTTTGGAGGTTTCTTAGGAACGGCAGAGCAAAATTCTTCCAGAAAGACAAAATGGATTACTCCCCCAGGGGCAATAACTGCAGGACTGGAATTGCTTAGGAAGAGCCTCCGCCTGTCTCAGGAAAGGAGCTAGAGCCCGGCACACGTACTGCGATTCACCGGTGCGATGAATTCATGAGAAGAAAAGGCGAGACGTCATAACAACGGCACGCTACGTACACAGCCTACTTACCATACCGGTGCACTGCATTTTCGCCAACTGTTCCCATCATCATTAAAAACCACGGGAAGTCATCCTTAAAGTCACCCTTGTCATTCTTTTAGGCATTTGTCGGACACAATAGCTTAGTGACATTGCGTTGCTGTGGCACATCAAGTTTCTCGCGATTCCAAAGTACGAAAAAAAAGGAACTAAGATGTATCGGTTTGCACCCAGATAAGGGAAAGCTCGTATCGATTAATATTCTATAGGCCCTCACCACAATGTCTGTTATAATCACATCGCTATTTCGAAACATGGAAGTTAACATTTTAGTAATGCTAGGAATGGCGCACGTGTCTTCAGCTCTATTATGTGGTTCAAAAAACAATGAACAAACCTTTCATTGAATATCTTCAAAGTGAAAAGTAAAACCACTATGCAGCGTATAAATTAGTGTCATTCTGTACTTTTCCCGTGCATGTGTGTCGTCTAACAGATCGTTCCCTTATATCGCATGAGGGACAATGAGCAATAACCTATATACCATGGGCGTCGGCCGAGGGGTGCGAAAGCGGTACTTTTCTTCCTTCAAACCTCACCTGCACTTGCCCTCACTCAAGCTGCATCAATGCTTTTCCACTCCCCCAGACGCTCTGCGACACTAGTTTGTGCCCACCTAGAGCAAATACTGCTGATGTCTATGACAGATACTGCTCAAGCTTTCAGATAACAAGACGTAACTCCGCAGTTTATTGTTTGAATTGTAGATGCACCAAACTCTTTAGTGAAAACCGCAGAAATAGAGTAACCATCGCATTTCCTCCTTAATTCTATATCCCCCCCCAAAAAAAATAATATCGTGCTACGACTTTCAAGGAACACGCGAGAGAAAATAGCAATGATAATCACGTTGTAGTAAATTAGTGCCAAAAATAGGGAGTAGAATAAAAAGAATGAGACAGTGTGAGCGCTAACAACCGAAGTTTGTTGAAAGTGAAAGTAAAGAAATACAACACATACGTACGCTTATAAAAAACGTAGGTTATGTCAAAAAAGAAGACAATCACCACGTTTTAAAGCGTACGCTTGCACAACCCGACACTGTGCCAATTTTATGGCGGTGTCCGCTTACGAATAAACGCAGTTCATTTTCTCAGTCGCGCGCTGTTCGGATAAAGTTGCCTGTGAAGTAAGATCTATACCATATTCAGGGATGCCATTTAGTGCAGTTTTTCGTTTCACTACTGTGGGACACTGGAAACCACGCCTGTCATTTTCTTTGAAACAAGAAATGGTAAGCGGTGGCGGTGCAAGCGTTAAATGAAAGCTTACACCTTACAGATTAGCCTCGGGAAACTCTGGCTCTACAGGAGACAATTATGAAGCGCTGAGATGGTGTACCTTATGAAAGAGTTGCGAAAAGACGAGAGGGCATAAAAAAAACTGTTTCGCGAAGGCCGCTTTCAGCTTGTTTATTCAAAAACAACAAAAAAATTTGGTTACCCTGAATTTCAAGAACTGTCGCCTTTTTGCGTCAAGAAGATTTAGTGATGCTACCTTTGCTGCGAAAAATTCCTTGAATATCTCTAAGGTTTTGCCGAGACGCGCAATGCCATTCCTTTTCACCCAAAACCGGTCCCTTTTGCTCCACTAAACTAATTGGGTATAAAAAAAAGAATCAACGCTATGCTGTAGTTGGTTAGCTCCAAGAGGTGAAAAACGGATAGATGAACCGTTTTCCGGGGTTTTTTTTTTTGAAGAGCACGCTGTGAAGTGACAAGCTTTACCTGGGTGTCCTCGGCGCCCCAAAACGTAGGCGTGATAAAGTGCGCAATAATTTTTTGGGGGTGTCCATTGTAACGTGTGTACACACTTTTTGTTTCTTTGTGGCATGGTTGGCAAATCCACCAAAAACCGAAGCCACTCCAGCAAATGCGAAGCGGAGGCGCACGGAGCCCGAATATACGCTGTCGCATATTACTGCTCAAGGTGAAGCTCAAGTGTCCTCGAGCTTTTTAAGCTTATCGTGCTACTTACGACTCTATACACTTCTCTCTTTCTCATTTTCACGACAGTTTCATGCGCTCCGCAGAGTTCGAACTGCTATTGTAGGCATATACATATAAATCTTGAAAATATACTTACAAATCTGTCACACAGGTCCCGTTAATTCGGGAGGCGATCGCCGGGCTAATTTCAAGGGCTGAAGTATCGGCCCCCCGAACCGCACCACGAAAGCGTGGACAATTTAGAAGTGGTCCTTTTTGGCGTGCCAGCGGACGCCGGCTGTGGCCCAAAGAAAAAGTCAGAGCCGAGAGTTGATAAACAAAACAGAATTATATTCTAAATAATGGCACATCAAAAACAATACACAAGTATGCACACTCCACAATAGTTGAATACAATATGTCACCCACCAAACAACGTACTACACAGTACAATCAGCCACACTCGAAACAACGGATACAGACAACAATACGCACTACAATGCAGTCGCATGCATTGAACAACCAAGACACTTAAAGACTAAAGAGATAGAAAACCTATTCAGTCATAAGTTCTTGGAACAAAAGTCTAGATGATACTCTTCCGAGAATCACTCACTCAAAGTCCAGCGTTGTTGTCGTTCCGTCGCCCCCGAAGTTTCTCTTCCAGGAAGCCTCGCGTCTTCAATTGGCCGCTCACGAAGCACCAAACTTCTTCGCCGGAAACACGTCGGCTTCACACACGCAGCTGTTGCCACGCGTCTTCGCTCGATAGCGGTAGACACACACACTCTTGCCTGTAGCTCGAGTCGTCACCCCTCAGGTGGAAATCATCTTCTTCCCCTGCTTTGTCTCCACGGACAAAATCTTCGCCGACTAAGCGGCGGAATCCCTACGCGCTCTGGCGCTAACGTCCGTCTTCTCCTGATATCTCGTCTCGGCTGCTCGATTAAATACCTTCCGCGCGAGATTCCAGAAAGTTCTCGTCATTACGTCGGCGCGATACGCAGCGAAGGCTGGGGGAAAGGTCGAGACGATACGAGGGCCGTCCGCGACGGATGACTCAACCCGGCATGACCACGCCTCTTTCCATCGAGAAATTTCGAGTGCTTGCTCGGCCGCCACTGTGGGGTGAGGAGGTTCGTCGGCGAGCCTACGCTTCCGAGAGGGGAGGGTCGCGCGCCCAGGGGAGTCCTTGGATGCTTGTTTTCTCTTTTTTTTTTCGTTGACCTCGTGGCGTCTCTCCCGCGCGTTATCGCAAGAATTTGGCGGCGCGCCCATTTTGAGCGCTCGTTCTTTGACAAAATCAAACTAGTATCTTAACGTGATTTGACCTTCCGTGTACTTATCCGCACAGCACGCTCGCAATAAAATATGCCACCAGTCTTGCAATGAAGATGAACCACCTTTTGCTTTTGAAATTACCAAAAGTTCAATTACTTTTCCATCACATTGCTTTAATACTGCTCCTAGGCAACGGTATAGTGGAGCATTATTGGGAAATCCGCAGAACAATTTTTTTTGTTAGAGCAATTGCTCTTTCGTCGTTAACTGCTTGTGGTTCATCTCACTCGTAAAGTAAACCAGCTGATTTTCGTTAATTTTGGACTGGTCTTCATAGGGTTGGCTGAAAAAAGAAAAAGTAGCCTTCAAAATATCCTTTCTTCATTTCTCTAATTTTCGAAATACATTGTGAGCTCTTCATTGACGCTCCAGAGGTCGTTCAGCAGCCGTTAATTAAGTCTAGGTAACGTGGAACACACAAAAATAAGACGTTTGATCTTCCAAGTTTTCGCCCTTTTTTTCTGCATTCTCATATCTGTTGAACAAGGTGACACTTCACTCTAATGCTGTGACACTAGACGGAAAAAATGGTTGAGTGCAAGATACCAATTCCCATCTATACAAAAGGTCTTGTAACTCTTGGCTATGTAAGGAAAGATAAGAAACTCTTAAATTGGTGGACCACGAAAAGGTATGCTGTTGAGAAGTGAAACGGTCATTTAACGCTTAGAGAGGCCCTCGAGTATCAGTAAGCATTCTATGCATACAGTGGAGTAAACTCTAAGGTGGTCACGAGATGCAGAACTGCATACAGTACTAGTTTTGAGGACGTATTTGAAACTTTTTAATCTGCGAAAAATTCGTTGAATACTCTTGAAAGAAATTGACCAAGGAGGAAGAGTGGCTACGAGCTGCTGGAGAAAATTTGATGGCTAAGGGCGGATCTTTTCAAGTATAGGACTTCTACGTGATCCCTGGTTGGTACGATATGCGTTTGTTTCTCATAAGTTTGCCGCCCCTTGGAAATGATTTCATAGGTACCTGGCTAATAAATGATGCATCTACTGATATTCAAAATATTTTGTTCAATTGCACTGAAGAATAACCCTCTAACTACCCCACTAGTCGCAACGCGCTTCAATTAGGGACGCCCTTGTGCAAGAGACTCGCTGAGCCTCCGTCGTAGGGCTCACTTTAAGAAGTCGGCCCCGTGTGGGAGGGGGGAGGGGTGACGGAACAGGAACGTGACCAGTACATTATGACGCATGGGCTCTGACGAGGTAAATTCATTTTTTGAACATTCGGTTGAACTTGTGCGTCGACATTTATGTTTAAATGGCTGATTCGCTATAGAGTAGGGATGTTGATCCCATATGTGTGGGCTAAACTTACGATCTGTTCGGCATTAGATCAGTAAGAACGAAATTCAATTCTATGTGTAAGAGAAAGATCAATGCAGTAGGGTTTAACCAGTATACCTGATAAAAAAAGGTGGGCCTGCTAACACGCACACAAGAGAAGAGATTGTGACAAGACACATCTGCGTGTCGCATTTGCTTTCTTTTATCGTCGATAAGTGAAAGCTGGATTGTTTCTGATTTACCATTGACACATCTACAGTAAAACATAACGCACTGTGCCACCTCAACATTTTAAAATCAAAAATTGATTTTATTTATACACTAAGTACAATCCTCGTTGATGATGTGGTGAGTTCCTGTACTTTTTGCCCTAGGATGACCCGTTTAAGCGTATTTGTTGAAGCAGTCGTTTTACTGCGAATTAATTAGGAAAAGTAAATTACGATACCAAGACGTAATAGCGTCTTTGATTTCTGGGAGCCTATCTCTAAGTTACTGGCAGATAACGCCGTTGGCGGTAACTGTGATATTAAACAAGGTTGAAAGTTTGGCGAGTCGGTAATCCACCTTCAACAGCGAGGGAAGAGCTGGCATAGGACAAGAAAGGCAACAAGAAAATGTGTAGTGACTTCTACCTTACGAATATCGTGTGCCACTTAGACTTAATTTATGCAAGACTGCGTAAGAACCATTTTAGTTATGAGACATTTATTTTAAAGCAGACACTACATCAGTGTATTGGAACATTAAAAAATCTACGCATCTTCACGAAGTGAAGCATGACGATTGGGTGAAGCTAAGTAATTAGGCCTATAATGTCTACGTTGGAGCCACCGACTAGTATAAAGGGTTCACGCTTGCAGGTGTTCGATAGGTGCTTTATGTAGGCTTGTAAGAGCACAATTCGGAATACGGTGGTGAAAAGGACTGTTTTACAATGGAGTCTTTTCTGTTCACCTTGCACAGGTCAGCAACTTCGAAGCAATCAAATGAAATGGTTGTGCTGTAAAACGTCGAAGAAAAGTGAGTGAAAATTTCCTAATTGATTGCATGCTGAGCCGACAAGTATTACGCACAGGTCATGGTCACATTCATCGCAGCGACTGGAAGAGCACCTCGGCTAATTAACGTCTTCACATGTATCAACAGATACAGTTGATTAATTATTTATTTATTTATTTTCAAATATGGCAGCTCCGTTATAGGGCTATCGCAGGAGTGGGTATGCAGCAAGAAATAATAAAAAGGTAAAAAACAAAACAGCTGAACACACAAGTACATTGGCAGATCATAGAAATACAAAAATTTTACAAACAGAGTTATAGAAACAATGAAAGGTTTACAGCACACCGTCTTTTATAGCCTTCAAAAATTCATCTTTCTGCAAATACCGAATGTGACCTGGTATGAGGTTCCACATTTCAATACATCGAGGAAAAAAGGAGTATTTTAAGAAATCAGTACGAGGATGAAACACAGCTACATTAAGTGCGTGGCTGTTTCTGGAGGATGATGGTTTGGCAGGTGTTATGTAGTTGTTGTGTGGTGAATATTGCGGTGAATTAAATAAAGAATGAAAAAGTTTCAGAGACTTGATGACTCGTCTTTTAGAAAGTGATGATAGACCAAGCGGCGCTAGATGGCATGATGGTGAAAATTACGATCATAGCGTCTGTAAATGAATCGAATAGCTTTTTTCTGGATGGATTCAACGCGTTTTATGTCAGTGGTTTTATAAGGGTACCATACAGTGGCTCCATACTCAAGGATCGGTCGTACGAGGGTTTTGTAGGTAAGCAGTTTTGTTTCCCTTGGGGCTAAACGTAGTGAGAGGTGAAGGTATCCAAGTTTCTTCAGAGCCTTGTTGCATGTTGTATCGATGTGACTAGACCAAGATAAGTTAATAGTGAAAAGGAGACCAAGGTACTTATATTGTGAGACCCGCTGCACTACATAGTAATTAAAAGAATAATCAAACACAGATGGGGTTTTCTGTCTACTGAAACACATAGCAGCTGTCTTTTGAAAGTTAATGCTCATCTGCCAATTTTGGCACCACCTGCAAAAGTTTAAGAACGATGTATGGAGTGTATGATGATCATCAGGTGAATTTATTACGTATATAAAACGCAGTCGTCAGCGTAAAGACGAACTTCAGTGAGAACTGTGTCGGGTACGTCATTTATATATAACAGAAAACGTAATGGCCCTAGCACGGATCCCTGGGGCACTCCGGAAGATACACGTGCTTTAGATGAATGGAAGATGTTAAATGATACGTATTGGCTACGACTTGAAAGGAAACTTCTAATCCACTGAACAAGTGATCGGTTTTTTAGTAAGAGATTGAGTTTATATAGAAGTTTCGAATGGATGACAGTATCGAAGGCTTTAGAAAATGAATAATGCGTCCACCTGAAGACCTAAGTCGAGAGTTATAGATATGTCATGAGTGAATTCTGTCAGCTGAGTTATGGTACTAAATCCACGCCGGAAACCATGTTGTGCATTGGACAGAATATTGTTAGTTTCGAGAAAATTGATGATGTGTTTGAAGACAATATGTTCCAGTAGTTTGCATGAGTGAGAGGTTATTGATATAGGCCTGTAATTTAATACAGATTGCCTACTACCTGATTTGTGGAGTGGAAGGACTTGTGCAATTTTCCACGATGATGGAACAGTTGATGTTGATAATGATTTGTTGAAAATTACTGACAGGTATTGGCTTGTCCATAGAAAATAGCGATGAAGAAAAATATTGTTACCAATGTCGGGGCTAGAAGACTTTTTTGAATCAACATTTAAAATCAAATTTAAAACACCTCCTGTAGACACAGAGACATCATAAATAGAAACAAGCGAGGCATGAAGTGGAGTGCAAGAAGAAATTTCATGATTATCCTGAGCAAAAACAGACGTAAAGTATTCGTTAAATGCATTGGCAATGACCTGCGGCTGGCTAGTAGGAGTTTCATTAAAGACGAATATACTAGTAGAGCATTCCTTTGGCGAGATTGAGCTCCAAAATTTTCGGGGATTATTCTTAACAATATTTGGCAAGGTAAACGAGAAAAAGAAGTATTTAGCAGCATTTATTTTCCTACGAAGTTCCTCCTTCACTGTATTGAATTCAGCTCTACGCAGGGCATTGCCATTACGACTTGCATGCCTTAGTCTTGATAGTCGATGCTTTAAATGCATTATTTCTCTCGTTATCCATAAAGGTTCAGTATTTTTCTTTTTAGTTTTTAGTGGTACATGTGTTTCAATACATTCTATAACAATGTTTTCAAAATAAGACACCAAACTGTTGACATCACCAGTATAGCTAAGTTATTTAAAAATGTCAAACTCGCTGCATAAGGTGTCAATTATAGACACATCGTCAGCCAGGCTATAATCGCGAAAAGTTGTATATTCATAGCAGCGTTTCGGAACTGTGCAATTAAGAGAGATTAGTACACCTTTGTGATCAGAAATACCATTGTGACCTGAGCTGTAAACCCCCTTTTATACAGTAAGCACTGAGAAAAACGCAGTCTAGTATAACATTGTCCCTTGTGGCATCAGTGACAACTTGTTTAAGACCTAAGTTTAGTGACAAATTAATCACCTTTCTAAAAATTGATAAATCGGTGCCCAAGGTGGAGAGCGATGGCCATGAAATGCCAGGCACATTAAAGTCTCCCATGCAAATTAGGTTACCTGAAGAAAAGCCTTTTTGTTGTATAAAACTACTGAGTACAGTGAACTGATCTAGTGATGAACCTGCGGGACGATAAAATACACCGACAATTATAGGAGAGTTCGAGATATGAACCTTGCACCAGACGGTTTCAATATCTTCAGGTGACTTTAATACAGAAAAACTTAAATCAGACCTCAAGAAGATGGCAACGCCGCCACCTCGGCCATGCAATCGATCAGTACGAACAACATTTAACCCTGGTGGAGTAGTTTCAGAATCTTATATGTCGCCATAAAGTCAGGTTTCCGTGACGCCAATAATGTGAGGACAATAGGTAGCAAGCAAGTGTACAAAATCAGGAAGTTTATTAGTGAGACTTCTGGCATTTATGTTGAGAATACACACCTTATCATGATTCGGTCATTTCGTAAGAGTGGGGCGTTTAGAAGACTGTTTGGTGGATTTTACTAATGAGTTGGAAATACATTCCCAGCCATACCGCGCATTATCTACATATACATGATCGTACCTTAATTTCACAGTGAAAACCGTCATTCCTAAAGGATGCAGTGGCATCCCATAGTTTTTGGCAAATAATCCGTATGTGTTCAGAGAAGTCCTCCGTTATACGCATGTTAGAACCCTTCAGCCTAGAGCCATTCTTCAGCACCTTAATCTTTCCACGGAAGTCAAGAAGTTTAAGAATGACCGGGCGAGGTTTACTACCAAAGTATCTACCGATCCTGTGGAATCGTTCGATCTGCGGAAATTAAACTTTAAGTATGTCTGAAAAAAAAAACTTCGACAGACTGGCCTTTAAAGGATCGCTATTTTCATCTTCCGATTCCTCCAGACCGTATATGATAATGTTGTTTCTGCGCGAACGATTTTCTAAATCATCCTTTCGAGAAGAAAGCTTGTTGACTGTAGAAGACATCTTTTCAATTTGGCAACGCATTTCGTCGTAGAATGCAGCATTGTGAGAAGGTGGAGTCTTCTCTAGAACAGTTAAGCGCGTTTCGATAGCCTCAAACCGGGAGTTGACAGAGTTACGCAATTCCACGACATCTTGTTCTATTTTCTTCCGGCCAGATAGAATTTGAGAAAACATTTCTGAAACAGACCATTCATTGTCGGCATCAGAACTTGATGGATTATTAGAATCCGTTCGAGTAGGAGAACCCGTGCGCGATGTAAGGCCCGAGTTAGCCAAAATAGCCCGAGTTAGCCTTTGCGGAGGTCCCGGGTTTAACTCCACATCGCCGCTTAGTAAGAGACTACACAGGCCATGTACAATATCAGCATATGATCAAGTAAGCACAAACGAGCAAATGTGGGGGCAAGGTACCAGCAGCGAAAATCGCATCTTTAATAAAACATCCTTAATGAGGCTATCGTTAAGAAGACTGATGTGCAAGTCGATTAACACTGAGGAAACATCATAGCGCTGCAGACAGATTTTGGGCTAACGACGAAATCACTCTGACCAAATACACCTGCGACACTATCGGTGACCGCCAATCATTGGCTGCAGACCATAAGCGGCGGTGGAAAAATGGTCCTCGCAAAGCAATTAGCACTGTCTATATGAACTTACTGAATATGTTGGTGCCATAGGATGTCGTTTGGTGGCTCCTCTTGGTGGGTACGCTATGCAAATGTAGCATAGTATTGACTCTTAACATTGCTTGCTTTCATTAAGAGATTGCTTAGCCTGTAAGTTTAACCAAGGGTAACCTCAGTCCTGCATGCTTGTAATTATTTTGTTTTCCTCAAAGAATAATACGAGAAATCGCGCAATAATTTGAACTTAACATTAAAAAAATATTGTTTTACAATGAATTAAAAAAGAGAGTACCAGACACATTGTATAGATGGCGTCTTTTTTTTGAAGAGGCAACTTTTTTTTAGGTGAAACTGAGAAAAACATAGTTGCTTGGTACAGTAAATATAGTCTGGCCTTGTCCAACAATTTCTGTCGGTGCGCTTCTGGCACCAAAATTCTACAAACCTATATTGCGGCTAATATCAATGCATCTCAGTATTGCAGATATTTAAGATAAAATTTGCATGTGGCCAGCATAAATTGAAACATTTGATTCCAGCTTGATCAGCTACTCTGTAGTAGTCTAACTGGAAATAGATGAAAGATCATTTTGTTTTACGACAAGGTTAACACCATCTTAATGTTTCGTCGGTGCCAATCTTTCGTTGTGTTTCAGACTTTCTGCCCACCTTAATTCTATTTTTAGTGTTCAATATAAAAAGCTGCGATGAAAATACTCATTGCCTTCCATATAGGCGAGCTCACGATTTCACCTTTGTTGTACCTTATATCTCTATAGTATGCATTCGCCAACGAACCGTGGCATCGGCCAATGAAAAGAAAGCAAGAACTTCGTCCTTTTTTTTTCGATTGTTGATTCGAATGATTTCTAGGCGCAACTACATGATTATTTTAAATATGGACCGTGCTTGCTTTCCCTGTCACGTAGAATATTTTTAGCGATAAGAATATTGTGTCGTAGTAAAGCACATGTACGCTGAGAGAATGTATTACCCTGTGTTTTACGTATATACCCAGTCACGTTACAAATTCTTCAATGAGCCTTACAAAAGCAACAAAAACGTTAACTGCAAGAGTGAATTTTGTGCAAATATTGCTCACATAAACTTAACAACATGTGATTATCGGTTGCAGTTGTCTATATCCTAATGGAGAGTGATTCACTAACCACTGAGGAATTGTAGCAGCAGCAAAAGAGAAACATGTACGTTGTCCGCTTGTTTAGCCTGCAAAACAGTTGGTCTCTTTTAATGAATCTTCAATTATATTTATACCAGAGCCTTGATTCAGTTCAATTATGTGTGTTTCGCTTTCCTTTTAGTCTAGAAAAACGTTCTTAACAATTTACCAGCTTGTTTCGTGTTATCGTAGCCAGCACACTAAAAATGATGAACCTACATCTGCTTAATACCTTCCATTTAATTTCTAACACGTATCTTTCGTCCTGTAGATCCGGTGAGAGGTTGTTGATAGCTTGAACGTCCATGAGTAAAAAAAATAACTGAGATTACTGTTGCAGTTGTGTGCTGCTATGAGCTGATGGACTGAATAATTTATTCGTTACAGCAAAAGCTAGAAAAATGAAATTTAAGATAAAGAGTTTTAATAAAAACGAAACTTCACAGTTCATTTTTAACGCATAGTGTGCGTGTTTAGGGTGGAAAGAATATAGGATCGGCACTATGCATAAATGCGAGTTGTGATCTGTATTTAGAAATATCATCAGTGCCTTCGACGCTGCGGAGAATGAATAGGTCTTTCAATTATTGAGCAGTTTCCGATAGAAGTGTTTTTTCATTATTACGAGCGGTCGCCGGAGCAACCACTCGTAAAGAATTTAGTGTTCACCGCTTTCCCAAATATCATGTCGAGCCATCGGGCAGGCTAAACCAAATCATGTCCGAACTACAAGGCTCTGCCATTTTTTAGTTCCTTTTTTCTTCAAGTGTTGCTCGTTTATCACAAACCTCCATAATTATCCGAAGTCATACGTGAGGTAGACGCGTTTCAAACGGAAATTTTACTAACTCACGTCTGCGTAAAAAAATGGCAGCATATCCACGGAGTGAATGATGGAGAGTGGGGCGACGCATTCGTCCGTCCATGCGTCCGTCTGTGTGACCGTCCATGCGTCTGTTCGTGCGCCCGTCCCTGCGTTCGTTCATGCATCCACCCCTGCGTCCTTTCATGCGTCCATCCATGCATCTGTCTGTGTGTCCGTTCGTCCATTTATTCAACACTCCAAGTCCCACCCACCATCTCGCATCTTTTTATCATATATTTCCCATACAGAAGCACCGCCATTCAGTGGACATTCCAAGGACTAAACGAGAGGTGGCACACGCACACTTTCTTACGGCTTGCGCTTCGGGTCTACTTTCCACCTTCAACCACCTTGAGTTCATGGTATATACTAGTTCACTGTATTCATGGCACTGCGGCCCAATGCTCGTTAAACCTTTCTAAAACCAAGGAGCTTACGCCCAGCGAGTGTAACATAGCAACCTTTTCCTGTCAGATAGTGCTCAATGTACATGCCAGTGGCTGCTAATGTGAAATGAGAGACAGGAGGATTCAGCTTTTAATTTCTTACGGCTTGCGCTTCGTATCTGCTTCCCCCCTTTAACCACCTTGAATTCATTCATGGTATATACTAGTTCATTGTATTCATGGCCCTGCGGCTCAACGCTCACTAAACCTTTCTAAAGCCAAGGAGGTTACACACAGCGAGTATAATGTATAATATAGCAACCATTTCTTGTCCGATAGTGCTCATTGTACATGCCAATGGCTGCTAATTGGGATCGAAGCGTGCGCGTTGACTAAAAGCCGAATGCTCCTGTCTCTCAATCCCCATTACCAGCCATTGGCATTCACATTGAGCACTATTTTTTATTCTTAAACAGCGCATAGAAGAAATCTCTCACTGGCACCACCTTGGATGTCAAATGCTATACCTATTTCGGTAATGTACCAGTGGTGTTTACGTACTACGAGAGAAGCACAAGCCACGCCATAAGGAGCGTCTTAGCGTCGTCGTCGTTAGCGTCTCACGGCGTCCCTGGGCTGGCGGACGCCCGTCATGCCAAGCCAGCCCCCGAAGAAGGCGCTAGCCTTCGACGTAGTCGTCCCCGAGGGGACTAGTCCCGAAGACGTCGTTGACGCGACGTCTTCAATAGTAGGAATCGAAGAAGTGTACTGCGTCCAGCACTTTGGAGGCCGGAACTACCAAGTTACCGTCAACAATGAGGCCGCACTGGCCCAAATCGTAGACGCGTCACACCTTATCATCCGAGGAGAGCGCGTCGCCATCGTACCCCTGGGACCCCAAGTGACCCAAGTGACCGTCCTGTTCCTGCCGTGCCGCGTACCCAGCGAAGTCCTCGCACAAGCACTCTCTTCCTACGGGAAGGTGCTGCACATCACCAGAGGACTCATGGAATCGCGCCCGACCGTGACCACTGGGACGCGATACGTCCGCATGGAAATGAAGGCTTCGTCACCGGTGCCCAACTACCTCAAGGTCGCGGGCCATCGAGTAACCTGTGACTATAAAGGCATCCAGCGAGTGTGTCGTCGTTGTGGAGACAGTGGGCACTTCCGCATGAACTGCACAGCTCCGTTTTGTGGAAGGTGCGGCGTTTATGGCCACGACGGGAAAGGCTGCTCGCTGCCGTGTCGCCGTTGTGGGGACCCGCATGCCACCGTGGCCTGCACCATCAAGCCATCGTATTCCGAGGCGGCATCCAAGGATTTCCCTCCACTTCAACCAGGAACGCCATCTAAGAACAAGTGCGACGATTCGTCGGCGCGAGCCGTGGTGGCCGACCACGACCATGGTGTGCCAATCGCGGCGCTGCACCAGACGCCCACTGCGTTCCCAACGATTCCGGGCCTGGTAATCCCTCCAGGTACTGCAAACTTAAGTTCCCCGCGTCCCGTGGCCATTTCTGAGAAATCGCAGGCCAAGCCCTCGTCAGACGAAGCGCCTCGTGAGGACGGCGTCTTCGATGGGAATATTGCATCTGAGGCTCCTCGCGTTGCTGCTCTGTCGACAACAAGTTCAGGTGTCATCGAGGAGTCTACATCTCAAGACGACGACGCCTGCATCTACGAGGACTCCAACAGCACCGCGAGTGAGGCGCCCCTACAAATTGACGAAGACACCAGCCCCAGTGACATAAGCCAGGACAGTGGAGACGTCTTTGTACCATCCTCGCTCAAACACCCGGACACCAAACGCCCCCGGATAACTACTCATGACTTAGAAGCCCCCACCAGAGACAGAAGTCCCCTGCGGACTTTGACGCGATCCCGGAAGCCTCGAGCCTCCGGTGGATCACCTGGCCGGAAAAAATGACTCAGCCACTTGCGGGGCATTGGCTCGCGCACCTGATAAAGGTACCCCTGCATTTGCGTGATCCTATACTATGTTTTCATTTTCCCCATGGCTCTTACTCTAAAAGTTATTACTTTTAACGTTCAAGGTTTCCGAAATCCACAAAAACAGGCTGAGCTATTGGCTTTTGCACGTTCAGTGCACTGTGATTTGCTGTTCGTGCAAGAAACAAACTTTTTCAAGCTTTCTGATGTACTCGCTTTCAAGCACGCGTTCAATTTTGATTGTTTCTTTTCGTACGCCAGCACGCATTCGACTGGCGTCGGAGTCGTTATTTTTAATTGAGGTCTTTTACGTGACCATCATGTTTCCTTCGATGCCTTCGGACGTGTGCTGGCGTTCGACTGCACTTTTTTTTCGTTAAGAGTAAGATTTGTTGCCGTGTATGCCCCAGCGGCACGCGAGAACTCAAACGCGTTCTTCCAATCTCTTGATGCGTTCCTTTTAAATTCCGGACATATGGTACTTTTAGGGGATTTCAATTGTGTCTTAGACTCACACGCAGACGGTTGAGGTCCGGGTGGCGGCCGGTCAAACTGGAATGCCAGAGAACTCGAACGTCTAGTGCAGCAATTGGCATTGAGTGACATTTATCAAATTGTGCATGGCAGTAATTATGCCTATACTTGGCGTCGAGCGGCGTCGAGCAGCTGAATTGATCGCGTGTATGCATCCCCCAGTCTCATTACCTACGTTCACGACACCGGGGTAATGTCATTGCCACCGACACCGGTGTACATTAGCGACCATCGGCCGTTATGTTATCTCTCCGCCTGCCAGTGGGGATGCCAACGGTTCACAGACCATGGCGTCTCGATTGCCGCGTCCTCCAGGACTCTCAGGCTACGGAGAAATTATCCCGAGCGTTACGCGCATCGCTTATTGGGGCCGATGTAGCTGATTGGGATCGCCTCAAAGAACAGTGGCGGCATCATTGCAGTGCGTCGGGCAGAAGACTTTGCACCCGTATACCGAAAGATGCGTCATTGTTAATCCAGAAGATACGCATTGCCAATCGAGATCCCAGTCCTTCCACTGTAATGCGGGCATGGAAAGAGGAGCTCGTTGAACAGTACCAGCGTATTATGCGCGCTTCTTCACTATCGGCTGCAGCTTGGCGCTGTAGACGTGCACCCTGTGCGCACCCTGAGGTGCTAAGGTATGCACGCAGACCTCTGCTTCGTCCACTAGGCTCGCCTGCCCACTCGCTGAACTCTATCACCCCAGCTTCTGCGGGTACGCGAGACTTTCAGGAATTCACCCAACACTTTGAGTCAATAGCTAAATCTGGTGCTAATGTCTGTTACCCAGGATCCGTTTCTTCGCATCCTCTTTTAACAGATTTACCTCATGATTCCAACATGTCAAATGACGTCCTCCTATCACCGCCATCCGATGACTAAATCAAAGGCGCATTAGGCGCAATGAAAAAGGGATCGGCCTCAGGGCCTGACGGACTCCCTGCAGAGTTTTATGTACAGTTCTGGCCTATCATTGGTCCAACTATGTCACGCGTCATTCGCAAGTGTTTCCAAGATATTACACTTCCAACCTCTTTCCACAAAGGCCGTATAACACTAGTTCCGAAGAAAGACCCAATGTCCACGCGACCAGAAGATTGGCGCCCTATTACCCTGCTCAATGTAGATTGTAAGCTCTTGGCTAACATTTTGGTGCGCCGAATCAGTCCATTTCTTGCAACATTAACCGCTCCCCACCAGGTCTGTTCTGTTCCGGGCCGAGAAATACACACCCATACGTGGTTAACGCGTGACATCATTCAATAGACCATTAGCCGATGTGCGCAAGGACTGTTGGTTTCATTAGATCAAGAGAAAGCTTTCGATTTCATAGAACATGGCTACATACTAAATGTTTTACATGCATACGGATTCTCGGATAAGTTCATTGACCTTATCAGCGCGATGTACACTAATTTAGAAAGTAACCTTTACTTAGATTCCCGTGAGAGTCACGCATTTAGAGTCACGCGTGGGGTCCGTCAAGGGTGTTCCCTCTCCCCAGTGTTATTTATCCTTGCATTAGAGCCGTTCTTAAGGGCCGTTGAACATCACCCGCAGATTCGTCGCTTACCTCTACCCGGTAACACTCAAGTAAAAGTCGCTGCATATGCAGATGATATCACTCTATATGTACCCAATGAACAGTCGCTGCAGCATGCTCTTGATACATTCCATGATTTCGGTATTATCTCCGGTGCAAGGTAAAACTTTACTAAAAGCCAGTATTTTTTCATTGGCAACCCCAGCGGTCGTATCAACATCACGTCGCCTTTGCAGTGGTCTCCTGAGATTTCAATACTCGGAGTTACTTTCACTGTATTTGGTATACAGGATAGCATCTGGTCATCCGTTGTACAAACTCTTCTAAATGATATCAAAGCAGCCAGCTACTTCGAATTCCCCCTCTTGGAACGCCGATACTTAACACAAACGGTGTACCTAGGAAAATTTTGGTACATTTGCCATTCTGTTAAACCACCGCTCCACGTCTGCAGGAAAGTGCAAAGCTGCATCAGTTCATTTTTTTGGTCTGGTGGCACAGAATTGTTATCGCGTCCAGTGTTAGCTCAACCGCGAGATCAAGGCGGTTTTGCATTCCCCGACGTTTCCGTCACGGCTTCTACATTGTGCCTCCGCACTCTATTGCGAATACTAAGCAATGATGACATGCCCGCTCAGACACTGGCTCGTTACCATCTGGGGCCATCACTACGTGTTTTCTTGCCGGATAGCCAAATAAACAAAGGTCCCCAATCAACTGAATTACCATCTTTGTATCGAGCCCTTCTGGCATTTCACCGACGTTTGGAAGCTACGTGCCCAGAGATAGAGGTGGCCGATTCTAAAGTGGTGGACACAATGGCCGCCCTTCTACGGCCCTTGGGGCCCCAGCATCGTCAATCTGTATTGCACCACGCTTGGAAACCAATGACTGCCGCAGTGTTGCCAGGGAATCTCAGAGACTTTGTCTGGAGGTTGGGCTGAGGCTTGCCCCCCATGCGAGATCGGTTGCAGCGATGGCAGGTGGTTCGCACTTCCACTTGCCCCAACTGCGCCATGGTAGAGACCAATCGACATGCGACATTTGAATGTGTGGTTTCCCGCCTTTTTTGGCGTGCGGTTAATGCTGGTTTTCGGGGACAGGGTGTGCGAACTTTCGTGTCCAATGGCCGATTTTCGCGTAGCCGCTTCTCCGCTCTCTTAATAGTTGCGGGGCTGTTCAGCCTTTGGAGAAACCGATGTGAGGCCGTAGCTGCCGATTGCCGCCGGCGTGCCTTGTGGCCGATACTGGGGAGATTGAGACGAGAGATCCTCTCGTTCCTCTCCGAAGAGCTTTTCTTCCTCGGGGAGCAAGAGTTTCTGCGGCATTGGTCGTGCACTTTCGTCAAACTGGAACACGAAAGGATACAACTCATTTTTCGACCGACTTGGTGCTAAGCAGCGCCCGTTGAGTTGTTGTATATGATTTCATTTGTTACAAATTGTGTTTCATTTGGATCTATTGTATCGTTATACCCTTGTATCGTTATATCACATTGAATTTTTGTGTACATGTATGCCAACATAATCATGTGTATTAGAGCAAATGTCTTCACTGTAACGTAGTGATGTTAGTCGTTAAATATAGATGTGCAGAAGTGTATGTGCCCTGTTACTGGAATGGTATGAAGCCTTTGTGTTCTGTACATGCTGTAAATAAACGTTTTCTAAACAAGGAGCTTCGCCCTTAAAACATTGATATCAAATGAACGAGCATAGCCTTCGCTTGGCGAAAAATGTAACCGAATATACCTAAGTGTGCCCTGTGGACCGAAGGAGACGTCGGCTGGATACTTCATTTCAACACCTTGTCCAGGTTATTACAAGCCGTCCCGCTTAATCTGCGTAACAAACACTCAGTGAGACACCCGTGCTTTTTAAATACCACATTTCAATGTAAAGACTTAATTTCAATGAAAAGAAGGAGTGTCCTTGCTAAATGCTGAAAACGTTAGCTCATTTGCATCATCTAAAGAGATAACTGCACGACGCCAATATACAACTCAAATAAAGCACACAAAAAAACTCAAGCGTCTCATTATTGTTAATGTTTGAAGAAAATTCATGGTTCACACGGTCAGCTTGACATGTAGGAGGCGTTGGTAAATGAGAAAATCAGGTCGTACTGGCAGTAGGTGAGAGTATTTGTTCTCTTTCTGAAGTCTTCACTCAATGGTGTGGAAGCTCTTTTGGTCCTTTAAACGTTTACCCCTGTGTTTTAACAGGAACAGCAGGCACTGTCAGGAGAAGGGACGCGATGTTTCTGCCATCGCTGGCGACGGAACCCTCGTTACTTGCACATTCTCTCGTGACGCTCTCCTGTGATTTCCAGCATGCAGACACAAGATTTATGAGTGTGAACTCTGGCACTCGCAGCAAGTCCTGGGCTAGAAATCAGTGCAAGAACTTTGACATTCTCGTCAGTAACGCCCTTATAGAAACTGTGATATAAGTCATTACGTGGTTCTTTGAAGTTTCCGCCAGAAACGCTGGTACCTTGCGGGCTAATGCTTTCAGTAACGTGTTGTGAATGATTCGGTGTTCAGAAGAAAAGGAATGCCACTTGCTCAGGTCGAGCTGTGGTGTTCACACGTTAGATCAGTATTGTGTTCTAAAAAAGTCCGCTGGTGGGTTGGTAGCTATATGTTCTTCATATAGAACAAGTATTCGCAGACAGTGCCAGTCACTGTCGTTTTTCTGTCTTCTTTTCTCTTTAATTCTTCGTGCTACACATATTCAGCACTTTGGGCATGTACGTGAATGCCTACATTTGCTGAGAAATAAAGTGCATATCTGCCAGTATCATTGTCGTCCATGATAACTGGTATAATATTACAGAAAGTTGACGTTCCACCGTAAGCTGAAATATTTTTGCGAAAGCAGTGTTGAGGACATTCTGTTTCTGAGATAAAAAAACATTCTCATCCAGCATGACTCGGTGATCAGCTCTAGGCCGTTTAGCAGGCCCATGAGGTGACGCTGAGACAAAATCTCGACACGAACTGTGTGAGGCCTGAGCCAGGGTTGAACCTTTAAGCCCAAAGCCCTGCAGTACAACTCAATAAATTTACCACCAAACAACGTACCCCTGCTTATTTTGGGGGCAGCTAAGTGTAATGCACCTCAGCAAACTTAGGAAACACAATATGCTACGAGTACCCTTTCATAGCAACATCGGGTTGCTAGTCGAGGCCAGAACAACGTAAAAAGACGGATGTGTAAGACCAGGGAGAATATTGAATGAGAAATTCAAATATATTGGAGCACGTAGTCAGGCATTGTCTAAATAGGTGCACATAATTTATTCCAGAAGGATAGCACAAAATAAGCTTTTTTTCTGATTATTTGGTCTTGAGTAAGCGACAACGTGGCTTCTCATTGTTTAGATGACCAATGAATTGTGTTTTTGAATGAACGAAAGGTGTGGTGCACTTTATTACATATTTTTGTTTCTTAGTGGACCTCTTCACTCAACAACTTTAATCGTGCATTGATAACGTAAAGACCAGGTCACGAAAAGCACATAACCTCAAACGTAGTTATTTATCGACAGCTTAGGCCTCCTTATGCATTCACAGGCACCTGTACAGACAAAGAAATCCATAAAAACACGCTTGTGAAGTACAGTGCTTCGGAAGTTGGTGCTTTTCGATTCTTGATTTCGCTTCCACAAAGGGTCTTTTGCTATTGCGTGAATAGTGATAAAAACTTGAGGGTCGAAAACAAAACGCTTCAGCTGAACACAGCCCACCTACGCAGTTAAAGCAACAAGCTTACGTCTCTTCTTCAATCACTTGTTTTGCCATTCGTCCCACCACATGTCCTCTTTGATGCATCTCTGTGCGCCAACTGCACTCCGACGAAGAGCCACTCCCACAAAAAGGCTCGGTGATGGGGACTCCAGACTACCCTTTGCTGGGCCAGAATGACTTTTTCTAGGCTAGACGATGCTGCTAACAATAGCCGCAAATGCAGCGATCAATGCGGGGTCACTCTGTGGCCGAAGAGGCAGTGACAGACCTTTCGAAGACTAACAAATACAGATGCTCGGCTCTACGAAGCAATTGTAAATGTTGCAAGTAAACGTCTTCTATACAGTATAGGATCTCTTCGTTCGCGAATAATTGAAACTGAACCCTTTTTAGGATGCAGGGTATCGCTATCACGTTCAGCTCTTAAAGGTGAACCTTAAAGCTACCCTAATTTGTTCTCTACGTTTTATGCGCCGATGATGTATCATCAGTTGAAATATTTGTTCACATTTGTTGGACGAACATACTGCGTAACAATCTGCAATAACGTTCTGTTCGAATGGTTCCTTTAGTTATCTGGAAATCTGTAAATAGCACTCAGCATCGATTACACGAATCACCATGTTTTGTGCGCTTGTACTCAACAAACCATTAGAAACCAAACGCACGTGTGTGTGTGTGTGTGTGTGTGTGTGTGTGTGTGTGTGTGTGTGTGTGTGTGTGCGTGAGTGCATGTGTGTGTGCGTGTGTGTGTGTGTGTGCGTGCGTGTGTGCGTGTGTGTGCGCGCGCGTGTGGTTGTGTGTGTGTGTTATCAAGCAACGCCATAGTCGTTACCCGACACCTGTGTTGCCAAGCTAAGTGACGAACGTGATTAACGTTTCTGGAATTACCACTGAACAATAGTTTGTCTACAAATTATACGGTATTTTTATATTTTTGCAATTCTTAACATCGCCGAGCACTCTATTTAGGGTTCGTCGGCCGGATGTAATTGGCTGGAGTACTTGATCTGTTCAAAGGGCGTTTTTTTTTTTGCAAGCGAGTTCACTTTACGTTCAAGGTATTCACGCATACTGAACGTCATAAAACAACAAGAGGAAGAACAAAGCACACTGTAGTAAGGACAAAACATTGTCTCACTACGAAACGCTAAATCAACGAGGATTTGTCCAACTTTTATTACAAAAAGATTGAATGTAAACAACTTGCTTTTCCACGCAGGCATAGACACGCAACTGCACCATGAAAGGGCACTAGAAGTAGAGTGAAAAGAGAAAAAGTTCATCAGAAGCAGCTAAATATATTTTCCTCACCCGACAACACGCTAGTCCTACCGGCTCCTCTCAGAATCGTTGCCCGTAGAGGTTGTGTGACGCTTACCGAAGACAAACTTTTGTTCATAAACTCATCCACTTTCCTTTTTTTTCAGTGTCACTGAGGGATTGGCAAACTTGTTATTACGTAAACGTCAACTACACACGCGTCTTCGACATTGGTGCACTTGCTTCATGTTTCTTCAAACAATTAACCAGCCCGGTCGCCTCCTCGGCTTACACTTCTGTCGAGTCTTTCGGGCTCAACTGCGTTTGATGAAAGCGGGCCGCCATATGTATACTGTAAGCGTCTCAGGACTTTTTTTTTGTTTCCTTTTTGCCTCGTTTACATAATTTGAACTTAGCACACCTCTTTGCAAACTATGTGTAAAATAATGACCTACCATTTATTTCTTTTCTGGCATCTCCACTCACTAGCTTCAAAGGGCGATTTACGGTCTTTTGCCATATTTACATCTAACAGCCCCAATATCCCTCGTTAACAGCAAATAAAAAATTGATCTTGCCGGTGCTTTTTAACATCTTCACCCTAAACATTTTCAGAAACTATGCCTTTGTGGAAACTTCATGTGAAGGAGTCGTGGTATTGTTTTCCGTGCATATTTTTTTTCTTTTAGCCAAGATTAACGAGGTAGATTGAAGCGTTCTTGTATGTGGAGTAGTTCTGTGCTCATTATGGGCTTACCAGCAGCATAAACTGCATTGGTCCTGAAAGGGTAACGCACGGTCTAATGTAATGTAGACAGTCACGTCCAAACACTGACGTTAATACAGTAGAAACAAAGTGTGCTCTAGGGTGTGATGATGCGAAAATTACGCGTTACATTTACTATGGCGTATTTCTCCGAGGTCACATGAATATACAGCTGAGGAATCTCAGGAATATAAGTTTATGTTTATTAGGCTTCTTTAAAAGTCAAGCCAGCACTCGAAGCATTGACGTTAACCAGACATGACACCAGTATGATATGAGTACATATATGTATGTTTATTCTTTTTTTTGTGAAGCAAGTTTCAAGGCTAGGGCGAGTCATTGAATGCGATAACATGAATTTGGAATGACACGAGAAGAATGACAAGCAGAAGGAAATGTGAAGTTGCTGTTCAGGAACAATAAACGCACGAAAAGCGTTCAGGATGAGGGTGAAATAAAAGTTGTAATATTTCTTACTTCCCTCGCAAGTGCAGCGGATGCAGCGAGCAATAGACAGATTTACCCCCGTACTCAGAAACACTGCTTGATTGGCTTTTGACCTAAAACCGCCTTCAATGCTGCTTGATTTAAACACGTCTGTGCTGCCTTGGCATCGCCTAAAGACAGCGCGTTCAAAACGCGTTTGTGCAGCATTGAAGTCGGGGGTAAGTCAAATTCAAGTCAAGCAGCGTTTCTGAATAAGGAAGTAAGTCGCGCGTCCGCAGTAGCCGTATGGGCGCAGCCTGCTGCCAAGTATCATCGACAGAAAGGTTGCAGTGAAACTATAGATTAAGAAATAATCCCCCCCCCCCTACAAAATAGGCGACGTACGGGTGACCACAACCTGCAGCGAAAGGCAAATGTAGTGGAGATATAAAGGCAAAGGTAGTGGAGCATGACAACAAGCGGGGCGACGGCCTTTAAAGCGCGCACTTTGTGCCATACGGCAGCCGATATAGACAACACGCTAAAACACTCCTGACCTGCGTGTCAACGAGCGGTTCAAGTTTTCACGTCCACGGTTGATGTTTATAACAAATATTGTACAATATTCCCAAAGTCTGGCAACGCCTAACCATGAAATTGAAAACAAAACACAAAGCTGTGGGACGTACTCTTGCAATTTGCATTTTGTTGCGTCGGCAAAGTGGGCATCGGCATGTTTCTGTAACTCCAGCCAGAGAGTACGCTCTATATGCAAGGTTAACTCCAACTATAACGGATCCGCAATTTCTGATTTAGCCCCGCCGTGGTGGCCTAGTCGCTAAGCTCCTCGTCTGCTCACCCCCAAGTCGCGGGATTGAATCCCGGCTGCGGGGACTGCATTTTCGGTTTAAGCGAGAATGCAGTAGGCTTCTTGTGTGCTCAGATTTGAGTGCACGTGAAAGAACCCCAGGTAGTATAAATTTGCAAAGCCCTCCACTACGGGGTCACTCATAATCATGTGATGGTTTTGGGACGTTAAATACCACATATTATTGTAAGATCCAGTATTATTGGGACGTTATATCTCACCGCAGCCATGGCCTCGTAGTCGAGTGTCCCCTTCGGGCGGGGGGAGATCTTGGGTTCCAACTAATGTGCCGCTGGGTGTGCATTAGCTTTTGTTTTTGTTTTTTTTTTCAGATTGGGCACAGGCGTTCCTCGGCCCGACACTCGGCTACTTCGAGGGGTGAACAATCTTGGCAAATGCAGGCGACGCCATTCGAATTCCTTCGAAACTTGTGAACACAATAAGTTGAAGTAAAACTCGTTCGGTAAATCAAGAAAACGTGCCCCTTCCAGTCGCCGCTGTTTGGCAAAACCCCAGAATACTGGTGTTTACACCACGTTCGAACTCGCTACCATTCACCCAGCACTGAGTTCTGTATAGCGCGTAATTTTAGGCCTCTCTGTATGTCGCCACAATACACCCGGTCATCGTAATCATTGGTCATCGCTTACGCCACAAAAAAGACATGGCGCTCTTGGGCCACCCATAGGCCTTGCGAAACTACACACCACCGATAATCATCATCGAGTTCGTCATTCTCACGCAGTTACGTCAGTGATTATCCCTCTCTATAGTAAACGTTTCGGGATTGTCATGTTTTTTTTTTTATTTTTCATTGTTTCTTATGTTTTTTGTGACGACATCACCTAATCAGATGGCTTACTCCAAAAACGCTAATTCAAACTTAAGTGAATTGATACATCAATCACTAAAATGTTTATACGCTAAATTGCTATTTTAAACGAACTGTTTAGTTCGTTTGCACTACCCCACTCGAAAGAGATAATTGGCGCACAATGAGGGCTAGGCAAAAACACGTTCTCGAAAAATAAGTACACAAGCTTGCAAGCAAAAGTGGGGCCAAGTTTAAAGCTGGCGTGATCGACCACTATTTTTGCCATAACCGATTCCGCTTGCTCTGAATGGAGAAAGACTGTGTGACAAAGTTCATTATGATCGACCACTGCTGCGGAAACTACAAATCAGCTTAGCCCTAACAGGCGAGCAGTGCAATGAACCCCGGGTGGCACACTGAACGCTGCGCATAACGCAGCCAAACTTTGTCCCGAGGAATCCACCACATCAGAAAAATATTCGATCGAGCTTCGCATTAGAGTAGGCTGCCACTGCGGTTAGAGAGCAACCTTTCTGTCGACTGAACATGGTCATGGGCACGGGTAACGCTGCCTACCTTAATTAATAGACTGTAGTGGGTTGGTTGTTGGCCAAACTCGATTCTCATGGCCCTGCGATGTAAGCAGACAGCACGGCTCCCCTTAGTAGATTGATCGAAAAAGTGTGTGTGCGTGCGTGTGTGTGTGTGTGTGTGTGTGTGTGTGTGTGTGTGTGTGTGTGTGTGTGTGTGTGTGTGTGTGTGTGTGGTGTGCGTGTTTGTGTATGTGTGTTTGCGAGAACGAATGAAAGAGGGAAAGAAGAAAAGCAAGCGCAGAAAAACAATCAAAGGCACGCCCACTTCGTAACCCGATAAAGAGGGAAGCGGAGGATTACTATGAATGCCATTTCAACCCAGTTTGCATTTACAAACATCACAGTTACTCTAGAAGTTGGGTTCTGAGCTTGACGCATGCTTTCTGGACATGTCATTGGACATACTTTGTTGAATTAGGTGTTTGGAATGGCGCTGGCCTACAGCATCTGGTGAGCGGCGTAGTGAGAGAGAGGTATTGCATTGATAAGTAATTCGGGGGACGAATCGCAATTCATGACTACCTAATTAGATAGAGAAAGCAGAAAAGTAGATCTTAAGAATTATCAGCAGAAAACGAAAGTATTGTGCAACAACCTCAGAACAGAACAGCACTTCGAGATAGATAGTTGTGCACTTGAAGTTGTAAAGGCGTATGCCTACTTAGAACAGGTAGTAACCGTGGAGCCGAATAACGAGAATGAAGTACCTAGAAGAATAGGAATGGGGTAGAGCACATTTGACAAGCATTTTCAAATCATGGCTGGCAGATTACCACTGTCCATCTTGAGGAAAATAGATAAAAGCTGCATCTTACCGGTAGTTCCCTACGGAGCGAAACCAGGGAAGATTACAAACAGGGTTCAACTTAAGTTGAGGAGGATGCAGTGAGCAATGGAAAGGAAAATGACAGGGGTAACCTTAAGGCACAAGAAGAGAGCAGGTGCGTCAGGGAACAAACGGGTGTTAAGGACATCATAGTCGAAATCAGGAAAATCAAATGGTCAACGGCAGGGCACGAAGCATGAAGGCAGGATAACCGCTAGTCATTAGGAATCACAGACTGGATTTCAAGAGAAGGACAGTGGGTGAGATGGTGACAGCAAGTCAGATGGGCAGATGAGATTAGGAAGTTTGCTGGTATAAAGTGCCGGCAGCAAGCACAGGATCAAGTTGACTAGCGGAACATGGGAAATGTCTTTGTCATGCAGTGGACGTAGTCAGGTTGGTTATGATGATGATGATGATGAGGATGATGATGATGGTGCTGTGAGAGGAGGTAGCGAAGCATGCGCCAATGAAGTGTACGCTTCCACGAAGCAGTGACATGAGAGATCAAAGGGGAGAAAGGCACAATCGATCCGTAAGCTCATCTTCCGGGTATCCATCAAACGTGAATATCGTATCGTCACCTAGGGTGAAGAAATATGTTCGTGAACTTGTTGTGCAGCTATCACGATACAATGAATTTTGGCAAAATACCACGAAAAATTATTGGCCCGTAAAAGAAGAGGACAGCATATTATTGGCTCTCCTCTTCTTCTGCTGTCCCCTTTCCACCTTTATTTCCCACTTCCCATTCTTCCGTATAAGATGGAACATGCCATGCAGTTAGTGCAGAAATAGCCTTTACTTTTTCCTCCTCTTTTCCTTTCTTGAACCACTCGCCCCATGCAGTGACATAAAGTGACAGGCGCATCCCATTTTACTGCTGCTAGCGGATGCTTTCTGGAGCTTGGCTGAACTATAGAACTGGGTTGCACCCCATGGAGTTTTCCCCTGTCAGTTTTGCCCAGAAACACGAAAAATAGTCTCAAACTGCACTCGAAGCAAAATTTGAGGTTACAAAGTATTCATAAAAGCAACGACTCTGAAAATTAGTTGTTTTGGAGGCACTTGTATAAGTTTAGGCACAAGCACTAAGATTAGGCATTTACAGTCACTACAAAGAAACTAAAAAACCCGTCTTTATCCTATAGCTCATGCTTATATATCAAAATGGCATGACAGGAACACAAGAAATAAAATATGCATTTGCGTAAAATCTGGTCTGTAGGCATTCACTTTCACGCTCGAGAAACCGGTACTTGGCTTTTGAGAGCGAAAAAGAATAGGGCGAAGATTAACAAGTTACTGCGAGCTGTGTTTAGAAAAAGTGGTTAACGATTTAGAGTACTTGTGTCGTTTACCTTCGTCATCTAGTCATGTCACGTGATACCGAAATTAGTATATGCGGAGCTAGCGGAACGGCCGCGAGCATGCTAAGAGCGTAGTATATTGTCATGTTCTTACATGACACGCGTGTGAAGACTATCATATTTGCACCAGTCAAATATTTCGGCGTCCATTGACGGCACGTAACACCAAATTTGGTATACGTGACGCCAACGACATGGCCGCGAGTGAATCATGAAGAGCCCAATATACTCCAATGTAGCAATGGCCCCGCAGCGCTGGTCTTGTGGCAAAGGTACTCGGCTGCTGACCCGCAGGTCACGGGCTCGAATCCCGGCTGCGGCGGCTGCATTTCCGATGGAGGCGAAAATGTTGTAGGCCCGTGTGCTCAGATTGGGTGCACGTTAATGAACCCCTGGTGGTCGAAATTTCCGGAGCCCTTCACTACGGCGTCTCACATAAACATATGGTGGTTTTGGGACATTAAACCCCGCATATCAATCAATTTATTGTAGCAATGACGCGCACCCACGCTGAGAACAGTGACGCTACGTTAGCAAAACGCGAGACTTCTATAGTCATAAGCCAGGCGCGACCAGCATCCGTCGGCGCGGCCCGACACCAACCAACGCGAAATGCGACAGGCTGCATTTCGCGCCGATGCGTCCACCAGACAATACTGCATCTCCCTCTTTTCGTGACGGAGGCACGCCGGACGTGCTGAAACGCACATGCGTCAGAACAACGCAGCGCGGCGCGCACATGTGAGTATATGGCATGACCACCGCCTGCCGTGGCAACGCCGGCGTGTCGCGATGAAATGAACGCCGGCGAGCACGCACACCCCGTCACGTCGAAATATATGCGCCTTGACTGTTGCTTGTAGTCAAGTTCTCACATGACACACATCTCATGATTATCATGTTTGCACCTGTCACATACCTTCGTCATCCATTGGCGTCACGTAATACCAAATTAGGCATATGAGAAGCTAGCGAAACGGCCGCAATCGCATGATGGGTGTGGCATGTAGTCATGTTGCTACATGACAGGCATATCTTGATTATCATGTTTGAATGTGTCATTTACCTATGTCGTCCGCTCGCGTCACGTAATACCGAGTTTGGTACATGTAAAGCTAGCGAAACGGCCGCGAGCGCCTCATGAGCATAGAATGTAGTCATGTTGTTACATGGCACGCATCTCATGTTTATCATGTTTGCGCCAGAGATATTCAATCATATGAGTTGCGAAACTGCGTTCTGAAACCCGGACACGCCATTGGCCGTGTTTTCGCTTTTCAAAGGCGTAACCAAAGCCGGTTCAAAGCGTCAAAGTTTGTTTCGTAAAAGGTGGTGCTTGCAACTTCGTGCTACCATGGTTTTAACGCTGTGCCTTGATTATTTCTATTACTCCTCGCTTGCTCGTTTGAAAATGTGTGCTTGAGATCGATTGCCCACGGGAAGTTTGACAAATCCTTTTAACTGTTCCACTCTGCGGTTCACGATGCGTCCCACTAACACGACGTGAGTGATGGCCGCACACACTAGACACAGATACGGTAGAGTGCAAACCAAAGCACAACAGTTCCGATCAGCGCCGATTAGTGCTTATTGTGAATTGCTTTGTCTTGCACGCAGTGGTCAAATTCAACTGATCGCGAAAGCAATGAGACCCCGGCTGGGATACCATATAATTATGAAAGCCCGATGACAACAAAGTGGAAACTATAACACTGCTATCTGCTTGCAACTAGCACTGCAAGCGTTCTTTTCTCTTTAGGTGCTATGTTCGTGGAGTCTTTCCAACGGCACCGGCGTTTGATGCTCGAACAACGTCGTCTGCTGCCGTCGACAGGCTCACAGGTTGGCTCCACCCGGATCAACGCTGCATCCCGCTTGCATCACGCCTTGCCGCTGACTATTTTGCCGAAATGTAAATATCTTGGGCTCACCACATGAATCTGATGAACTAGCGACTTCGCTGCACCATCCATTATGCTGTGCTAGTTGTGTACCTACCAGACGAACATGTCGCTTATAACCACGTTACTTCTAGCGCAATGTGGAAAACATGAAAAAGGACATAACCTCGAGAGAACAAGCAGCTCCTCGGTCCTTTATCACGTCTCCTGACAAAGTAACATGTTCAGCACCCTTAGACAGCAACTCACCTAAGAACAAATTCTAGGCGCTGCCATGCTGTTTGGCGAAATGCGGCGGCACTCGCAATCTTGCTAAACGAAAAAAAACACAAAATATTGCGTTTTCTAGTTAATTTATTGTCGAGAGATGGCGCTAAAGTATACTCTCGCTATTTCACTCAATGTTGTGTTCGGATTTTGATACATGGAGCCTATGGGGAGTTTGGCAACTCGTATGATTGAATAACTCTGGTTTGCACCAGTATCATACCTTGGTCATCCATTCACGTCTCGTAATTCCAAATATGGTATAAGTGAAACTAGCGAAACGGCCGTCAGCACATCATGACCGTGGCATTTAGTCATGTTGTTACATGACATGCATCTCATATTTATCATTTTTGCACCAGTCACATACCTTCGTCATCCGTTCACGTGATGTAATACCAAATTTAGCCTATGTAAAGCTAGTGAAACGGCCACAAGTGCATAATGAGCGTGACATGTAGTGATGTTGCTACATAACACGCATGTCATGATTGTCATGTTAGGTCGGTCATTTGTGTTCTGCATGCAATCATGTCATACCATACCGGTTTTGCAACATGCCATAAAAGCGACACCATCGCAAGAGCTGCCGGACCTTGAAATGTAAATCATGACATTCATGACATACATGTAATGATTTTCATGTTATGACTAGTCAAATATGTTACTCATACAGTTATCCTATTCCATACCAAGTCTGGTATTGATACCTTTATCGAAACGGCCAGGAGAGCTAAATGTCGTAGGAGGATAGATAGATAGATAGATAGATAGATAGATAGATAGATAGATAGATAGATAGATAGATAGATAGATAGATAGATAGATAGATAGATAGATAGATAGATAGATAAATAGATAGATACGCTCTACCGAAGTTCACTAAGAAATGCTTCGCATTTAAAACAGCAAATAGTAGGCTTGCCATTTGGGCTAAGTAAAGTGGTCTGAAATGGTTACTTTCGCCATAGCTAAACGTCAGTTGCGCATGGTAATTCAATAGTCGCGTGAAACCCACACACGAAGCGCAGGTCAGTTGCTCTCAACAACCACCAGGTGCGCTACGGTCGATTGGGCCGCCACGTCTATAGAACTGCCCGCTCTTAACCTTTTTCTTTCTTTATGGTGAAATGATCAGCCCTGCGTTGAGATGTTTCTTTCGCTCCCAACGGTACATAGACTACTGATGCATACGAAAGACTTCTCGCCTGGTGACCAACCCATGCACCATTGGCATTGGATTGGATTGGATACACCTTTATTTGGTCCTCCAAAACACAGATCTTTGTGTTGCGGGCAGGTCCCACGTGGGGACTGAGATGCCTAGCTCCTCAGCCGCCTCGCGGTCTTGGTGGACATCCAAGAGCTGATCTGCCACGGACGAGCTGCGGATTGCCGCCTCCCATCTGGCAGAGGTGATGTTCGATAAATGAGCGAATTCGGTGCACTGCCAGAGCATATGTTCTAATGAAGCTATTTCCCAACAATGTGGACAAAGATTACCTGAGTATAGGTCAGGGTACACGGTGTGTAACATTTTCAAATTAGGGTACATCCGCGTTTGAAAAAGCCTTAATGTAAGTGCTTGGGGCCGAGTTAGATTTTTGTGAGGTGGAGGGAAAATCCTTCTAGACAGGTAAAAATGTTTAGTGAGCTCGTTATATGTTGTAAGAATTTCCCGGTTATCCCCTTCACCGGTAGAACGCATCCCCGGGGAGGCGCGGTTGGAGAGGTCACGCGCCGCCTCGTGTGCTGCTTCATTGAGATTGGGAGGGGAATCGTTGATTTGTCCAAGGTGAGCTGGGAACCAACTCGGAATGTCTTTAGAACACTAGTTTAACGATTTCGAGGGATTCCTACTCAACTATGGGAGAGCAGTGCGCCGTTACCGGATAAATACAAACCGTTGATGGCCTATGTTACACTTGGCACGAAAAAACGTTTCAACCCAATGCTGATCAAGGGCTTACTTGGCACTCGTTAATGAACACATCTCACAGCCACCTCAAGAGGACGATGAAGCTCCAAGTTTCCCATAAAATGTTTTTCAAAGAAAACAATAATTGATTTGTGCAATTCTTCACATTGGCTCTACATCGTTTTTTGCGTAGGACATTTATTGTGCTACCACAAAAATCACTAGTCTTACTAGAAAGTGTTCTCTTTCTGCATTTGTTTTGCACAAAAGATCCCATGATCGTGTGGTTTAGATCACGGAGTAACAGAGGAGCGCCGACTCCGATCGTCTGCCAGGTAGTGCTACGAATGGAGAAAAGCGGCGGAGGAAAGGCGCTGCCGTCGAGTAGAGTTGCGGGCGGGGGCTACGTCCATCGTGTCCAACAGCAAGGACGTGCGTGGCCGCGTTCATATATCTGTTCGCCTATCCATTTATTCATCAGCTTCAGTCATGCCTTACGTTTACTACCAATTCTTTTCTGTAAATAGCGTGATTGTTGCAGTTTGTGGATCGACGTTTATAGAACAAATCACCCAAATCTATCGTTTTACTTCTTTTACTTGAATCAGGCGTAATGTCTGACAACAAGACGGGAGACACACAGAAACATACAGTGGCCTTACTTGGTACATAAACATAATATATACATAGAATTGATACATGAGATAACATTGCAAAGAGTGAGCTTCGATCTGGCCACAGTGAGTCTGTGTTGTCGCTTAAAGCAGTAAAGCTGCTTGCACGACTTTCTGCCGCACATTGTTCGTTGGAAGACGCACTAAAGCTGTTCTTAGATCTGTCCCAGACGACCAACTGAAAGAGTTCTCTCGTAGGCAAGGCTGAGAATTTTCATTACATGGGCAAAGAAAGGCACCCACTCTTTTTGCGGTTGCATGCAAATTGATGTCCTCTCGCTATTCGGCACCGGTGTCTGTAGGATCCTCCTGATAATAAGCGTAATTCAGTTGTGCCACGGTTATTCCAAAGCAGAAAAAATTGCTCCCTCTTGAAGTCGGGGAACTTTCTTCATTTCTAGTGGAACGTTTTCTTCGTGTACGGTAAGGTATTTACCAAACATGAGGTGCTTCTCGAACAGTCAAGCCCATATTTTGTTCTTCGATTTCAGGGTCGCATACTCACGGGTACTTTCAGGGGCGAAGCTCCCTATAGCGGCACACGTTCATCCCTCGTAGTCGTAGTCGTTGTGTGTAACCAGTCTTACGTTTTGAACTGCAAAGTGGTGCCGGTGGGAGATTTCTCCTGTGAGTTTTTGAACAAAAAAAATTGTAGCGTGCGCGTTGACTAAAAGCCGGATTCTCCTCTCATTCCCCATTAGCAACCGTTGGCATGTACATTGAGCCCTATCTGACAAGAAAGGGTTAGTACGTTATACTCGCTGGGCGTAACCTCCTTGGTTTTAGAAAGGTTTAGCGAGCGTTGAGCCGCAGTGCCATGAATACAATGAACTCAAGGAATTCAATGAACTCAATGAACTCAAGGTGGTTGAATGTGGGAAGTAGGTACGAAGCGCAAGCCGTAAGAAAGTAAAAGCCGAATTCTCCTGTCCCTCATTCCCCATTAGCAGCCATTGGCATGTACATTGAGCACTATCTAACAAGAAAGGGTTGCTACGTTATACTCGCCAGGCGTAACCTCCTTGGTTTTAGAAAGGTTTAGCGAGCGTTGAGCCGCAGTGCCATGAATACAATGAACTCAAGGAATACACTGAACTCAATGAACTCAAGGTGGTTGAATGTGGGAAGTAGGTACGAAGCGCAAGCCGTAAGAAAGTAAAAGCCGAATTCTCCTGTCCCTCATTCCCCATTAGCAGCCATTGGCATGTACATTGAGCACTATCTAACAAGAAAGGGTTGCTGCGTTATACTCGCCAGGCGTAACATCCTTGGGTTTAGAAAGGTTTAGCGAGCGTTGTGCCACAGTGCCATGAATACAGTGAACTAGTATATACCATGAAGTCGAGGTGGTTAAAGGTGGGAAGTAGACACGAAGCGCAAGCCGTAAGAAAGTGTGCGTGTGCCACCTCTCGTTTAGTCCTTGGAATGTCCGCTGGATGGCGGTGCTTCTATATGAGGAATATATGATGAAAAGATGCAAGATGGTGGTACTTGGAGTATTGAATGGGTGGACGAACAGACACACGGACAGATGCATGGACGGACGCATGGATGTCTGGACGGACGGATGGACGCATGGACGGACGCAGGAGCGGATACATGGACGAAAGCAGGGACGGACGCACAGATGAGCGTGTGGACGCACGAACAGACGTACCCACGGACGGGCGGATGGACGCACGGATGGTCACACAGACGGACGCATGGACGTACGGAAGCAAGAACGAATGGACGGACGGATGCTTCAGCCCACTCTTCATCATTAACCTTGTGGGTATGCTGCCATTTTTTTGACGTCTCTGATCCAATAGCAGCGGATCAGCGGATCAGATGGGGTCGCCCCGCCGCTGAGGCCTAATGGCTAACGTACTCGGCTGCTGACCCGCAGGTTGCGGGAACGAATCCCAGCTCAGGCGGCTGCAATTCTGATGGAGGCGGAAATGTTGAAGGCTCGTGGGCTCAGATTTGGGAGCACGTAAAAGAACTCCAGGTGGTCGAAATTTTCGAAGCCCTCCACTACGGCGTCTTTATATTCATATGGTGGTTTTGGGACGTTAAACTCCACATGTCAATCATCAATCAATCAATCACTCAATCAATCAGTCAATCAATCATATCAGGCCTCGAAGAGCGGAATCTTCTCCCACCCTTTGTCATGACCAGACATGCAGCCCTAAACAAAACACTTCATTGTTCTCTGAAGTGTTCCCCCAACTTTCCCCCATCTGAAACACGATGGGGGAAAGGGGGGACGTAGCAGAGGGAGAGTTCAGTTCGCAACACTTCTTTCTTCTTAAAAATGGAACCTTTGTACTGGCTCGCGCTGTCTGGTAGAACGCCGAAACACTGGTTCCGCGTTTGGGTCGTTGCTTGTGTTGAACCGGCCTGTGGCATGGTTGTCACCGAATGGTCATGGGGGCTTGCGGTAGTGAGCGCTTCTAGAGGCAGCATGGTGGAGCTTGTAGTTGAGGGTCTTGGGATCGTTTCGGCAGCATGGACATATTAGACTGATAAGAATGTAGAGCCCGGCGATGTTGGGGACTGCGATGCTTGTCGAGGGCACACTTGGTCAACGTGGCGTCTGACTACAGAATGAGGAGTTAGGACGGTCACCATACGGGATCCTGATGTGGACTGCACAAGCCCTGGTGTCCACTTTTCTCCGACCCCGTAGTTCCGCACGTACACGTTGCTTTCCTTGGTAACCTCCCAGTCATATGCTGCCGGCGGCGAGTCTGCAACAGTTGACGGAAAACACGCATCTAATCGTGAACGTAACTGGAACCCTAGCAGTAACTCTGACGGAGATTTTCCCGTCTTTTGTGACGTTCTCCTGTAGTTGAACAGGAGCCGTACAAGGTTGTCCTCCAAGTTACCCTCCCTCGTCTTCCGAAGTCCATCCTTTATTGTACGCACTGCTCGTTCTGCCGCTCCAATATACTGTGGATTAAAAGGCGCTGTTTTGGGATGCATTATGTTGTTCTTTGCCACGAACGTAGCAAAATCCTGGCTAGAAAACTGTGTCCCATTATCCGAAACAATGGTTCGCGGGACACCAAATCGACTGAACATGGCGCGCAGACAGGTGATTGTGCTTGTTGTGACATGCTTTACTGGCACGGCTTCTATCCACTTGGTATGGGCGTCTACTGCAACTAGAATCATCTTGCCTGCTATGGGTCCGGCGAAATCGACATGTAGACGCAACCATTTTTCATTCGTTTTCGGCCAGTTTAATGGTGGTGCCGCTGCTGGCATTGGCATGTTTTGGGCACAGTTCGTGCAGCCGGCTGAAAGCGCTTCAATATCGCTTGTCTGGTCGGTGCCACCAAAATTTTGACCTTGCCACTGCTTTTATTCCTGACGAGCCTTGGTGGGTCTTGTGCAACAGTTTGAAAAGCTGGTCCCGCACTTTTTCCGGTGGTATCACTACGCGGTGCCCCCAATACACTAGAATATGGGCTACGGACAGTTCTAGTTTACGGTCGAAAAATGGACACATCGTTTTCTCCAGCTGTTTTGCACTTCTGGGCCAGCCATGTAATGTACAATCCTTTACCGCTGTTAGTCTGCGGCCGATAGCTGCTGCAGCTCCCGTGTTGTGATAACGCCATCGTCAAAATTATCCTGAGCGAGGACATATTCCACACCGTGAGGGGAAGCATCACATTAGATCTTCAACTCTTTCAACGGCTCAAAATGATCACGAACCTGGGCTTGCATTAGGCTGTCTTACATTTTCAAAGGCAGATTCTTGTTGCCGCCCCCACTGCCATACTGTGCCCTTCTCCAAAAGTTTGTTGAGCGGAGAAAGTAGAGTGGACATATTTTGAAGAAATTTGGCATTAAACGTCAGCATTCCTAAAAAGGAACGCAGCTCCGCCACATTCTGTGGGCGAGATGCCTGAGCGATCGCTTCCAAATGTCTCTCTGTGGGATGAAGACCTTCTCTGTCTATCCGATGCTCGAGATATGTGACAGAAGGCTGTCTAAAGCTGCACTTATCAGACCTTAGCTTAACTCCGTGTTCACGGAACCGTTGCAACACACTCTTCAGGCGTTCACTCCCATCGCCGTGAGCCTCCGAAACCAGTACATCAACAAGGTAAGCCTGAACCCCTGGCAACCCTGAAAGTATTGCATCCATTTTTCTTTGAAAGATAGCCCGTGCAGAGGATATTCCGAAGGGAAGCCTATTATACGAAAACAAGCCTCTGTGCGTGGTAATGACGCAGAGCTTCCTTCCGGCTTCATTCAAAAGAACTTGATTATAGGCACCTCGCAAATCAAGAATGCTAAAATTCTCTTCGCTGTTTAGAGATGCAAACATGTCTTCAATCACTGGAAGAGGGTACAGCTCAAATGTACAGGCTGGAATTAGGGTGGATTTTAAGTCACCACAAATTCTAACAGTTCCGTCTTTCCTAAGTACCGGCACGATGGGAGTGGCCCAGTCGGAATGTTGTACTGGTGAAAGTACACCGATGCCTACCAGCCTTACCAGCTCTTGCGTCACTCTGTCCCTTAGAGCGTAAGGTATAGATCTTGCCTTACAGAATTTCGGCACCGTTCCCTCTTTCAGCTGCAGTGTCGCTGGAGGCCCCTTGATCAGGCCAAGGTCCTTGGAGAAGGCGTCGTGGTAGTCGTCGACAATGTTGTGAACTGCCCCAGCGGGTTCTGCCGTTGAGTGTAGCAAGTCTTGTGCCGACGGCTGCAAAACTGGAGCCCCCACTCTGTGGAGCAAGGAACTCAGATCCCGGCCACACAGGTTAGGTCCCGAGCAGTTCAGTACAATAAGACGGCAGTAAACTGAGACGGCCCTGTATTGCACACAAAGTTGCCATTCCCCCATCACTGTGAGTGGTCCAACGTAGCATGACAATTTCACCTTACAAGGTTTAAGCGCTGGCCACTGTTCGCGATGCTTGTCAAGCACGTTTTAGGAAATTACGCAGACAGGCGAGCCAGTATCTCCTTCCATTGTAAGTTGTACGCCATTCCATGAAAAACTGCGTCTTACTGGTGGCTCGCGGTGGCTTTTTTGTGCAGAAAGTAAGGTCCATATATGTGTCTCCTTGTTATCGTCGTCTTCAGTTACGGCTTCTTCGAGAGTCAAAGCTCTTTCCTCCACCGCATGCGTAGCGACGCAGCTCTTACTGGTGGTGGTGCGGCACATCTTTGCGAGATGCCCATGACGACCACAGCGATAACACCTTGCTCTAATCCAGCCATCGCTGTTGCTGCCGTGTTTGCTGCTTCCGCATCTATCACAATGCTGTGCCACGTGCCGAGTCGGATATGTTTTAAGAGTGTTGGCCTCAGACGCGCGTAGCTTAAGCAAGGGCGTAGCTTCTCAGGTCATGCTTTCGGCACCATTTTCAGCTGTTTCGACAGATAGTGCCAGTGCTTCGGTCTCTTCTAGCAATAAATCCTTTTTTTGCCAACATCTGTTTCCTCAGTGCCATGGAGCGTACGCCGCAGACAATGTGACTCCGCAGCATGCGGTCAAGAGACGTGCCGAAATTGCAGTTGTCTGCTATTCGGCGAATAGCAACGAGAGACGCGCTAACGCTTTCGCCTGGAAATTGTGAGCGATTGAAGGACTTGAAGCTTTCCGTTATGTCGTGCTTCGTAGGGTCATAATATTCATTCAAGCTCTGAACGACTTCCTTGTATGTAAGTTCATTTGGCGCACGCGGGGTTACCCTGCCAGCTAGCACCTCGACCGTCTTGCTTGACAACGCCGAAACAAGGAGTGCTCTCTTCTTAGCTGAGTCCGTTACACTGTTCGCCTCGAGGTAAGGCGAACAGTCCGTTACACTGTTCGCCTGCTATGACGAGGTAAGGCTTCCACTTATCTTTCGTTTCGTCCTAATCCGGCAACTGCAGGGAGGCCAACGTGGTCATTACTCATCCGACTGACGCCAGGACTCGTAGTCCGTCAGGTGCCGTGGGTAGCGAAAACCGACTTCATCGCCACTGTAACATAGCGAGCCACTCAGCCAAGGCAAGCATGCGCAGATAACCGCAGACTAGGGCAACGAGATGAACCATTATGAGAGAGTTTTAGAATACTGTTTGCAAGCGCTGCGGGCGTTGCGGGTGTAACGGGCACCGTAGAAGTTTTAGAATAGCGTTTGCCCTGCTGCTAGCCGCAACGCACGATCGCAGCGACACCGTAGCCTCAAAACTAGCGCTTACGGGCCACACGCGGGCCGCCATTACCGCACGCAATTGCGGATTTTTTGCGTGCGGTCCGCGAACGCGAACGCCGACTCGCGTTACGACGCATGCGCAGTGGCAGCGACCGCATCGCAAGGGCTCGCGGTGCGCTATTCTAAAACTCTCTACTTTCTCGCACTAGCTTCATTTGTAGCTTCACCCACGAAGCAGAGAGAGGGGGAAAAGAGGGGCGGGAATGGCTATCCCTTCAGCCATCGACAGAAACACGAAGGGGGAAAAGGGTGGACGTAAAGTATCTCTCATATTCATTCATTTGCATTCAGCATGTCGCTTATTTTTATATGCCTCGATGAAAGCACACACAGAACTCTTCAAGACGACCGGAGAAGCTGAGAGTGATGACGCAGTGTTGTGTCGTAACTTTGTTTCTGTACGCCCTGCCTGAATGCCTGTTTTTCGTCTTTCAACAGAGTCCACTTTCAGCAGATTGCAAAATTTCTAGCTCTTCATGTTTGCGGCACTACTGTCTCTTTAGCAATACAATCTGCTTCAAACCCAAGAGATGTTTGCATGATGTGTAATACAGTTTGCTAAAAAGAATTAAAGGTAACTGAAATGCAGTCTCGAAATGAAAATTCATGATGGTATTGCTTGCTTCACTGCAGTGCAAACCGAATAAAAACAAAATCTTTCTCGTTTCAAGAAACTTTGGAATCACCCAATGCGTTTGGCAGACAGACAACCAGCTCTTTCGAAGAAAGTATAAGCAAGTAAAAGCATACGGTAACGTGTAAAATTTCAATTAAAGTAACTGTCCAAGACTTTTTTAGCACTTCTTTGGAAATGGGGTGTTCATTAGTGATCATATTGTCGAATCAGCACTGCAGTGACTCAAGGCTCAAAAGAATATTTATCACTATGCTACTGCAACAGAAAAAAGCGGGGTGGAGATAATTTTCAGATTGATGACAACTTACTAATAAATATAAGCGCGACCTACAGCCATCGCCATCCCACGCAGAAAAAAAATCAATAAACGATTGAGTCAGTTCAAACAATATTTCGAATGCTCATCAACATGACGTCAGGCGTCTCTCCCGTACTTTGCGCAGATGAGTTTTCCTGTGAGGGCGCGTGTTCCCGTCACTCGTTTAGGAGGGCCTTTCTGGACTTCTTGAGTTGTCTTAGGTTGTCATCGTTTATAGTGATGAGTGATAACCTTCCACTGGTAATATCCCATTGAGTATTCGGTTATATGTTTTTGCTTGCTTAATATTCAAGGCTTTTATAATGCGAAACTAATAACCGAGTGCCCTTTCTGGCGCAGTGTTCAATGGAGCCCTAAATGGGAGCCCTAAACGCAGTGTTCAATGGAGCCGCACCAGAGTGTTGAATGGAGCCCTAAAAGGTTCAAAGATTGGTGTCCCAAATAACTTAAGGTCAATGTTAGGGACCATGACATGTCTCCAAACTGGAGGACGCTTAGCTGCGCTAGGTTCTTTCAAATCCTATGGGTGAGCTTTCGTGTTTTTCACCGAGGCTGCAGAAATTATTGGGTTTTTAAAGGGCGCTATTCTTCTATCAATTTGATTTGCCCCTAGATTCGTGCGAATCTGCTTGGTCATTTTTATGCGTCACTTTTGCCTCTATTCATACACTACCCGAAATTCATCGGGCTTATTCACTGCCTCTTTCATCTCTGATCTATCGAAAATGATTGCAATATATGTATGTGAATATCTTGGATCTTTCTACGTACTTTCAGCACTGTGTAAAAAATATGATGACCACAACCCAATTCTGCACCCAGTTACCTCATGAAAGTTCTCCTGGCCGACCCACGGATGCTACGACCTAAGTCGAATTCCTTAACAAATTTTATAATCTTGGTGGGAAAGCTTTGTGCGCAGTAGAAGTAAACTGATGCCTGATTCTGGACATCAACATCTGCGGTGGCAACGGAGGCTTAGGCTCTTATTAAATTTAGAATGAGTATAAAATTTTTTATATTAAAAAAACTAGCCTCATGCCTGAATCACCTCCCCAACACACCCTCAAAAAATCAAACCACCTTCTTTGTTTTCTTTAAGCTGTATGTATTAATGATCTTCCGCCTACCTGTTCCACCTCCCACAAAGCTTTCTGCACCTTAAGTGTTTTGCATTTTCACCAGAATCGGTGCACCTTTGACCGAGCGATGCTGTCACGTGGTGAGTTCATGATGACGTTAGAAATTTTGGTAATTTTTGACGTCATGACTACGTGACATGTTGATATAATCACGTGATGCTTTCTTGCATCCCAAATGCTCACGACACCGACTGTAAATTTCCATTTGATGACGCACGTGAGCCTTTCGCGATCATATAACAGACTAGGCGTGTGTAAAACTCGCTTCATATGCTCTGAACAGAAAAATGCCCCGGTGGGCGCTCTGGCTTGTCCTTTATATCACTCCCATATAGACAACTTTATGCCTACAAAATGGGAGTAAGAAAACGCCCACGGAAGGGTGTAAATGTGGCGAAGATCGGGCTCAAACTTTAGTCCTACTCCGGCTCAGTGAAAGAAACGGGGGTTTTAGTCATTATTACTTGGGAGTATATTCGTTGTAAAGACGTTATATTCTCAGTATTAGAGTCTCAGACTTAACTCTCAGCGTAGGCTGGAAGAGGGGACAAGAAAAGTAACTGTTCCAGGGCGATTACTGAAATCACCAAGTTACGGCAGTAGCGCTGTATTGCTCACAAAGTGACATTGCTTTGACATACTATAAATTAAAATACGGCAGTATGAGCACTGCCATTGATATGTGGAGAGAAGGCGTGCCTGTTTAGAAATACGCTAATCGCCTGCCGCTTATGAAGCAAACATTCTTGGCAATCATACATTCGTTGAAGGAAGCATCTTTAGAAAGGAGTAAAATTCCGAGCAACGGTGAATTCGCATGCAAAATCAGAACCCGAAATACAGTATAATTGTCATAATGGTCACTCCCAAAAGAGTTGAGATCATACACCCATAGGTGCGGTCTGATTTATTGCACAGCATCCTTCCGTGCTTTACTACCATCGTAAAGATGACAATCACTGTGGAGTGTAGGCAATAAAAGTGTAATGAAGGGCCTCACTTTGGCCTACACTAAAAGTGTAAAACTGTAATAAGTATGGCTAGGGAGGCATGAAACAACTGGCAACTGCCAAGCAATAGTCATCCATAACTTCGTACACAGAAAACTGTTAAGTTCAGCGTGACAAAAATTACTGCTGTCAGTATTTAGATATTCGCGTCGTTCTGATTTCACGTCTGCGAGTTGCAGATACCCGGAAATGCGCTCACAGTTCCATGTTTGCAAACGGTCTGAGCTAGATCTGTTTCTCGGCCACACGACCGTTACCGAATCCCCGTGAGAGTGCCGTAATCCCCGGCACTACGCGTTATCGTTCACTTGCAGGAGCGGAATGAAGCGATTGATTTCGTCTGGGTGAATTTCGTGCTTCCTTATGTGGGAAATTCTCTTGCTGTTATTGTAATCACCGAAAGATCACTGTCCAGTTTTTGGAAGTTGCACACTTCGTTTTGAAGATTACTCATCAAGTGAGGGGATTTCTAAACTAAGTGACAGGAAACAATGCATGCGAAGTATACAAAACAACTAGTTTGCCTTTCCCAATCATGTGAGATTACACAATGCACTGTGCAGTCGAAGCGAAAATGGTCGCTTCACGCTTGACCGTGTTCTCACAAAGCGGTAGCGATAACATCGCCTTTAAATCTTTGTTTGCAAGTGTTTGGGTTGCCCGAAATACAACACTGATTATTTCGCAGTTATTTTTTTCATGATTGTGACAAAACTTTTTTGTTCTGCAGCTATACAAAACTTCCCCTGTGAGGAAAGGTTACCATTTCTTGCTTTCGTCTGTAACAACCACGTGTCCATGTGCGAGTGTAGACGAACTTCAGTGGGCACAAAATGACCGAATATATAATCTTGATCACTCTGGCGATTTTTATTCTTTGACAGCGCATCGGAAATATTATACATGTATGATTAATTCTACACATTGACTTTGTTCCTAATGGTTGCTCTTTTTTTTATTTCTTCTGAGTGCATCGTTCACAGTTTGTCTAAGAGTGCGTGCAGTAGTAAAAATGTTGTGACTAATAGCTTCGTTAGCATTTTTTCCAATGTCACTGCGTTTCTAATTGATGTGTAAAAGAAGAGGCAGTATTTCCTATGTTATAAACGAAAGATTGCAATTCAGCTTCGCAAAACCAGCTGTGTGCAACGACAGTGTCGTCCGTGCATCGGAAGCTATACAACACGAGTGTTTGCTTATGATTCAGTTTACTTACTAATATCGCCTGCGTGAAGCACTATTCAACTTAAAAAAATAGGCTTTGTCTGATCGGATCAGTGAAGAGCATTATGCGATAATTGCTGGAGATGATGATGCCCAAATATAGCATGCACTTCACGAAAACGAAAATAAGGGCTTGAGTTCCATATCTGCTTCATTCTTTTCTCATAATACCAGCAATAGTCGACTGTAGTGCACTGCATGGTGTTTCTATTATTACTGTTGTTGTTAATATTATTAATACTATATTTATTTATTTATTTATTTATTTATTTATTCTATCAGCAGGATTTGCTTCGCGACCGCTAATAGTGACTTTTTATTCTTAGTAACACTCGATTTGCGACAGTTCGCGAAAGTTCGTGGCAGCGAGAATGAAGTCATACGTCAATGGTTCACGTGGTGCTGCAGAGCGTTATCGGTGGTCACAACTCGCCCACGAAGTCTCGAAAGCTGTTCTGACTTTCCAAGTTTATGCTGAGCGGCGAGCCACCATGTACCTATGTATGAGATTCGGGTGTTTTGCAAGCACTATGCATTCTCGTCCCAGCGTCGACTTCCCTACGAGAGCTACTTGCCTATGCATAACCATGTTGCATAGCGGAAGCGGTAGGGTTTCTCCCAAAGAGGCTCGACCAAGTCAAGCTGAAGGCAAAGCAGCGCCAGGAATTCTGTTGTAGAAACATTGATTCTTTCTTTCATTCATTCTTTCTTTCTTTCTTTCTTTCTTTCTTTCAATTTAGGTTCTTGCTCCACCTTCTTTCAAGTGCGAACTGTGCATCATACTGCACTCGCATTCCCACGTTGCGTCTTGAAACTGGATTCCTACTGTTTTTCTCTGTTTTTCCTGTTTTTCGAGCTCCAGCTTGCGGCCTTTTTCTTACTATGTTTACCCTAATATGTAGCTCGCAGATTTTATGTACATGTACTGTCCGTAACACTGTATTTACATGAAAGACTCTGCCTCTTCGCAAAAAGCCTGACGTGCGCGATCAAACACGCGCACAGTCCTATGATTTGCTACGAAATGTTTATAAAAATAGGAACAAAAAATATGCACCCAGGCCAAATCAACTGTGGTGTTCGGTGTTCACACGCATATATGAAAGTAGTCACACCATACAATGAGCGAAATTTCGGCTTTTGATGTCCCCATTCGATACTGCCGTTATCACATGGAACAGCCATAATATTAACACTAGACAAAGTTCGCCTTTATTCAGTACCATTGCCCATAATTTAGCCAGCATTACTTGTTGTTCTAGAAACGCCAGAAATGCCAGAGGAGAGCTACTAGTAGAATTCGCAGAACGCAATTATTTGCGGATTTTGAATACTTTCTACCGAAAACGAGAAAACCGCAAGTGGACATGGAGGAGCCCTAATGGCAAAAGTAAGAACGAAATAGACTTTATAATGACTGCACACCCAGGAATCGTGCAGGATGTTGAAGTGGTTGGCAAGGTACGATGCAGTGACCATAGAATGGTACGGTCTCGAATTCGCCTAGACTGGAAGAAGGAACGACAGAAACTGATACGCAAGAAGCCAATCAATGAGCTATCACTGAGGGGGAAAGTACAGGAATTCAGAGTGTCGCTGCAGAACAGGTACTCGGCTCTTATTGAGGAAACCAACCTTAGCGTAGATACAATGAATGATAATCTAACGAGTATCATTACGGAGTGTGCAGTGGAAGTTGGAGGCAGGGTAGTTAGCCAGGACACTGGCAAGTTTTCCCAGGAAACGAAGAACCTGATTAAGAAGCGTCAAAGCATGAAAGTGTCAAGTACAACAGACAAAATAGAACTGGCAGAGCTTTCAAAGTTGATTAATAGGCGCAAAGTATGCGATGTAAGAAGGTATAACATGGACAGAATTGAACACGCTCTGAAAAACGGAGGAAGCGTCAAAGCAGTGAAGAAGAAACTTGGGATAGGCAAAAGTCGGATGTATGCACTAAGGGACAAGGAAGGCAGAATAACTACCAATATGGATAGGATAGTTAAAATAGCGGAGGAGTTTTACAGGGATCTGTACAGTAGCCGAGACAACGACGACCTTAATACTATAAAAACAAGCAGTAACCCAGATGACACCCCACCAGTAATGATAGAAGAAGTCAGAAACGCTTTGGAGAGCATGCAAAGAGGCAAAGCTGCTGGTGAGGATCAGGTAACATCAGATCTGCTGAAAGATGGAGGACAGATTGTGTTAGAAAAACTAGCCACCCTGTTTACGAGGTGTCTCCTGACGGGAAGGGTACCAGAGTCTCGGAAGAACGCTAACATCATCTTAATACATAAGAAAGAAGATGACAAGGACTTGAAGAATTACAGGCCGATCAGCTTGCTCTCTGTAGTATACAAGCTATTTACAAAGGTAATTGCTAACAGAGTAAAGAAAACATTACAATTCAATCAACCAAAGGAACAAGCAGGATTTCGAACAGGCTACTCAACAATTGACCACATTCATACTATCAATCAGGTAATAGATAAATGCTCAGAGTATAACCAACCACTATACATAGCCTTCATAGATTACGAGAAGGCGTTTGATTCAGTAGACATATCAGCCGTCATGCAGACACTGCGAAATCAGGGCGTAGATGAAGTATATATAAACATTCTGGAAGAAATCTACAGGGGATCAACTGCTACCATAGTGCTTCATAAGAAGCAACAGAATACCAATCAAGAAGGGTGTAAGGCAGGGGGACACAATCTCCCCAATGCTATTTACCGCGTGCTTACAGGAGGTTTTCAGAAGCCTAGAATGGGAACAGTTAGGGATAAGAGTTAATGGAGAATACCTTAGTAACCTGCGCTTCGCCGATGACATTGCATTGCTGAGTAACTCAGGGGACGAATTGCAACTCATGATTACGGAGTTAGACAAGGAGAGCAGAAAGGTGGGTCTCAAAATTAATCTGCAGAAAACGAAAGTAATGTACAACAACCTCGCAAAGGAACAGCGCTTCGAGATAGGTAATAGTGCACTTGAAGTTGTAAAAGACTATGTCTACTTAGGGCAGGTAATAACCGCAAAGCCTAACCACGAGATTGAAGTAACTAGAATAAGAATGGGGTGGAGTACATTCGGCAAGCACTCTCAAATTATGACAGGTAGATTGCCACTATCCCTCAAGAGGAAGGTATATAACAGCTGTATCTTGCCGGTACTTAGCTACGGAGCAGAAACCTGGAGACTTACAAAGAGGGTTCAGCTTAATTTGAGGACGACGCAGCGAGCAATGGAAAGAAAAATGGTAGGTGTAACCTTAAGAGACAAGAAGAGAGCAGAGTGGATTAGGGGACAAACGGGTGTTAAGGATATCATAGTTGAAATAAAGAAGAGGAAATGGACATGGGCCGGGCATGTAGCGCGTAGACAGGATAACCGCTGGTTATTAAGGGTAACTAACTGGATTCCCAGAGAAGGGAAGCGGGTTAGGTGGAGACAGAAGGTTAGGTGGGCAGACGAGATTAGGAAGTTTGCGGGTATAAATTGGCAGCAGCAAGCACAGGACCAGGTTAACTGGCGGAACATGGGAGAGGCCTTTGTCCTGCAGTGGACGTAGTCAGGCTGATGATGATGATGATGATGATGATGATGATGATGATGATTTGTTGTGCAGCCAAAAGTGACAGGTGACAGTGACATACTAAGCCGTGCTAGTAGAATGCGGGTTAATACGGTACCCAAAAAAAACTGAGGTTTACTGTTCGCCAATACCGAGCAGTGGTTCGCAGTTCGCGGGATTGAATCTCAGCCGTTGCGGCAGCATTTTCGATAAAGGTGAAAAAGTTTGACGCCCATGGGCTTCGATCCCAGGTGTACAAAATTTGCTGAACCCTCCGATACAGCGTCTCACATGGTCCTAGTTTTATGATGTTCAGCCCCAACAAATATTATTACCATTCGCCATTTCGCGTGAGACAAACTGTGAAAAAAAGTGCCATAAAAGGCGTACGCTAGGATATTCATTCACTATTTAGGGTTCTTTTACGCAGCTGAATGACAGATGTGTACAAGGCCAGTACTGTTTACTAAACATCGACTTCTGTCAACTAACCCTCAGCCTATTTTTGGATAGCAGAATATAACTGGATAGCAGAATACCTATGTTCCAAGCAGCAGTACGTCGTCATGAACGGTGAACAGTCATCCACTACCAATGTGACGTCCGGTGTCCCTCAGGGGTCAGTACTAGGCCCATTATTGTTTTTAATGTATATTAATGACATCACCCTGGACGTACAATCGTCGATGAGAATGTTTGCAGATGACTGCATCGTTTATAGAGCAATAAACTGCGAAAGTGATCGGGGCGCAGTTCAAGATGACTTGGACGAGATAAATGCATGGTGTAAAAAATGGCAAATGCAACTTAATTTGGAGAAGACAATGTGTATGACGTTTTCTAGAAAGAAGGATGAAGCCTCGCCTTCGTATACTATAAACAAGAAGGTTTTAAAAATAGTCTCTGAGTACAGGTATTTGGGCGTATTTTTCACGCCAACTCTGTGTTGACACCGTCATGTTGATTATGTGACGGCTAAGGCTTGTAGATTGCCGTGGTTCCTGCAGCGAAACACGCGTGAGCTTCCCCAGTCCACGCAGGAATTACTGTACAAATCATACGTGCGGTCGATACTTGATTACGCGAGCAGCGTAGGGGACCCGCCCACTGCCCTCGATAAAGGTAAATTGGAAAAAGTGCAAAACATGGGCGCCCGTAATGTCCTGGGAAACATTGTTAAGAGCCACAACTTCAGCATGACGCGCTGCAAGCAAGCTTTAGGATGGGAACAGTTGGTCACACGCCGGGCTAAGCAGCGTCTGAAGCTTTTCCATGATGTACGCTTATCTCGAACTTGTATTTCTCGTGACAGTTACATCTTTCCACCTCACTACGTGTCTGGCCGAGTCGATCACATTTACAAAGTGAGGGAGTACCGATGTAAGACAGCAGCGTTCAATAATTCTTCTTTCCCTAAAACGGTTTCCCAGTGGAATCGATTAGCTTCAGCCATCGTTTAGCTTCAGCGATCGTTGCCCCGCCGCGGTGGTCTAGTGGCTAAGGTACTCGGCTGCTGACCCGCAGGGCGCGGGTTCGAATCCCGGCTGCGGCGGCTGCATTTCCTATGGAGGCGGAAATGTTGTAGGCCCGTGTGCTCAGATTTGGGTGCACGTTAAAGAACCCCAGGTGGTCAAAATTTCCGGAGCCCTCCACTACGGCGTCTCTCATAATCAGATCGTGGTTTTGGGACGTTAAACCCCACAAATCAATCAGCTTCAGCGATCGTTGTCGTTGTTGGTAGTGATTCACTTTTTCCTTTGTTAGAGTCAAGTGAATTGTTCAGTTGATGACGGGTGTTTTGTTGTGCGGTATACATATTTTATTTGTTTTTGTCTTACTGTATGTTACCCGCTGGCATTTTTCGTACATTTTTGTCAATCACCATTCCGTTATGTATTCAGTGTGCTTCCTACTATCTGGATAGGCTGTACCGTACTTGCCGCAAATTGAGCTTGTGTTCTGTCTTGTAATCATGTTGCATTCCCCCCGCTGTAATGCCTTAGGGCGCTGAGGGTATCGAATAAATAAATAAATAAAAATTTTTACAGCTAAAGTTGGTATGAGATCACAACTCGGGTCTCCTGCAGGTGCATGTTGTCCGCCACAGGCGCTACCGGCGTCCATACCCACATCCCGAGAAATTAGAAAAAAAAACCTTGCGCCAATGACACAGCGCGGCTTAAACCCGGGACCGCTGTGTGCCAGCCCAATACTCTACCACTGAGCTACTCCGATTTTTTTTTCTCTATTAACTGAGCTACTCCGGTGCTTATAACTTTTTGTCAAACTTTCCTCAGGCAGGCTTGATGTCGGGAAAGCAACCGCGTTAATACGACTTATAAAGCATTTTACAACAGCGAAAAAAACAACCAGTCGTCGCACAATGCGACGAGCGTAGCGAGTGGGCCGTCCAATGCTCTAACCCATTACAAAAGCTTGTTCTTGTTTTTCTAAAAACTGTGTCGCATACCCCACTTCAGCCATAATTCCTCATCGTCATCAGCCACTGCAAGGACAATTGGCACAAAATTCCTAGAAAGTGTTTAGCAGACACCACGCTTCTCAGTAAATGACAAAAAATAGCAAATGCCGGCCTATACTACCCAGAAGTTTATTGTTAATCTCCCATTGGGTACCAAGCAAGTGTGCTTGCATTAGTTACCCAAGGAGTGTTTCTAAAAGGCTCTAAAAGTTCGCTATTCTCGCGTTTGCTGTGACTGTGCTGCGCCTACCACGCAGGCCTGGCGTTTTTTTAACCACACGAAAACAATAACAGCTGGGCCTATGCGCTTGCATTTTAACATTGTTTTTGCTAGTGATTTTCAAACGTGGGCAAGTGAACAATGCAAGAGGCCAGCAGTAACACACGTTGCTCTCGATTAATGCTTCAAGCCAGGGATGGTAAACGAGCGGCAGTTTTTAAACCACCTGGGCCTGTACTATGCGGCCCTTGCACAAGGTAAACCCTCCTGTCGGTGAACAACCACGGTGTAGATGAATGCGAGTTGGCTAAGATTGTGCAGTGCCAAAATTCGCATTCAAACAATGTTGTGTTTTGTTTTCTTTTATTCTCTGCTTGCAAATGGAAACTTCGTGAAATACGTGCTCAAAGTGAATATGATTTCTGTGCAAGGTTTGTGCGTAATTATTGTCAATTTAGCCCTTTTTTTGCCATCAAAACCTTGCCACCCCGCTCGCTCCCACTCGGTTTTGCCATGCGGCTGCCACCGTGCCGACTTCATGTATATCGACCTTCCACCTATGAAGGTTGTTAAATCCTGCTCCAAGCTATACACAAAATTTTAAAATTCTGCGGCCATGTGGCAGGATTCGTAGTATTACCTATGTCAAAAATAGAATACTTGATTCGGGCCTGATAGCCTGGACATGTGAATTACATTAAACACAACATCATAGATACCTGAGTATAATGAAGAGCGGAATGTATTACACATAGTTGGAATTAACCTGAGAATTCCGAAGACGCTTCACCCACACGACCAAAGCGTGACAGTCGCTCACCCTCGCGACTAAAAAAACAGTCTGACTCAAAATTATTATTCTTGCACCAAGAATATTGAACATTGGGACAGAAGAAGAAACAAATTAACAGCGACACCAACAGACAACCACCTACTCAGTTCGACTCATGTACACATTGCGTAATGTTGAAGATAAATGGGGTCACCAGTGCAGTTTACGATGTCGTTCTCGAGTGCTAGCCGATTGCTGCACGCTTTTGTCCATGCACCTTCAAAAAGCAAATGGCGCAGACATACAATGTTGTGCCCAACTTTAGTTATATTCAGACATTTGACAAATTGAGGAAAAATAATGAGGTGACGTAGAGAGCCCAAATCATAAGAACCATATCAGATGACGCCAAGAATTTGACAGCATTTCAGTATATCACGGTTCGTGCCTCAGTCATTCTCAGCACTTACACTGCCTGTCCGAAATTCTACAGTTTTAAAGAAAGAAAGCATGATAGAATATTTTTAATAATATTACTATGTGCACACATAATAAGCCTATAAAGAAACAGGAACAACTTACGAGGGCTGGAAAATTGTTTTGTTAAGGTAGTATATAGGAATAAAGAAATAAATGCCTAACTGCAAATCAAAAAGTAAGAAAAAAGGAAACTAGAAAGTTCATGTATTAAGCTTACTTTTACTGCTTATTTTAAACACGACAGCCTTTTATTGAGCAATCATGATGTTATGCGCTACATACGTACAAACATTGCGTATTTAACCATTCACTTTCACCTTTTGGTTGCCGTGTTTTTATTACATGAAATGTTGCTGCAATGGTGTCATTCAGATAGCAGGATGAAGAGGGGGGAAGGAAGGACAAGAAGGTTAGCCAGTTCTCAGATCGGCTGGCTACCCTGTGGCGTTCAGATGACAATGCATACACGCTGACGCATCACGCGTATTTTTCCCGTCTTAGACCCAATTATTTCTTTATCTTTTATTTATCAAATAATGCGGCGACGTAGTCCAAGCAAAGAGGACATTAAAAATGCTACAAGAGTACACACGCTTGTAAAAAAGTTAGAATGAAAAAAGAAGACAAAAACGATAGTACCGAAACAGAGTCAATAAGTCCGGTACAACGCTACAAAACAAATCAATCATAAAGAGGATTATGACGTTCATTTTATTATTCCATTATATTCCGTTATTGTGCGATAGAAAAATAATTCTTAAATCTGTTCGTTCTCACGAAGTAATTGTGCTCCTGCATTTTATGTACGGTGACGTATGGTTCCGGTTAATGAGGAACTGGTGCTGGTTAACCTAGCCGACAACAACCAACGCCCACAGTTAGGAAAACAATGCATGGTAGATCGCAAATAAAGCTCCTTCATAAAAAGACGCCATCTCGGAAAATGTTCGACCAGTATTCGCTTTCTATATTGTATGCATTCTGATTTTCCTCAGTGCGACAGTTTTCCTACAGAGGCGTGCCGAGAGCGAAGGCTCGAGAAAGAGTAAAATGAGCCTTAGGGAAAGGAAAGCCGACTCCAACCTATTTCCCTCCCTGTTTTTTTCTATGTTTTAGTTTTTCGTGTATTAGATCTGTTTCATTTATTTTGAGTGCTTTTCTTTCTTTTTTTTGTATATCATCTTGCAGGGACTGGGAAGCTTATCCACGCCATGTCTCAATCCAACACCCCGTTCTCTGAGTATAAAGTAACTACAACATATATATACATTTGAATTTCATGAGTCCGCGTTTGTATGCCTCTACGAGTGTGGCTTTTTTGAGCGCTTGTGGAAAATTTTCGACACCGAGCATTGATCACAAGGATACAACAATACGTTAACGAGGGGTTTTATATATACACTGTCTTTCTCGGGATGAAGTACTACGTATCCGATTTACTCCACCCCTTTCACAACACGAAGATGTACATCAAAATGATCTCCATCCGAGGAAAGCAAAGCAACATTTCAAACAGAATGGCGAGAATTTCAATCCTTCCCACGACAGATCGATATTGTACGATGTGCATTTGGTGGTAGTGTTTTTTAGACTTGGCTGAGACGGTATTGTATCGTTAGAAAAAATACTTTCACAGACATCATTGGCATGTCAACAGCATATTTTGTTGTTATGCATACGTGAACGAAATGTGTGTTTCAAAAAAAAGTGTTTAACGATTTCGAGTACTTGGTACTCAAATATGGGAGACCACTGAGCCGTCCCACTAAAGGTTGAATGAACCCCATATTTAAGAGAATTTTATTTCTGAAAAAATCATAGATACACAGAAGACATTTATGTGTTACATTGTTTGTTCTCAAAACGTTGCGAATATATTTAATATACATTCAAATGCACAACGGAAATTGTTTGTACCTGTAAACAGAAATCCTAACGTGCGTAAAGAAAACTATGATCAGGGGCACGTACAATTCATGGAAAGGAACAAAAACAACATTTAAAAAATCCGTATAAGAATAAATAAATACTAATACAACACTAAATGCAGGTTCAATGAAATCACAAACACTAGCCTTCTTTCTCAGTAAGGAAGGCAAGGCATGGACACAATGTTCTTTCTGAGAAGAATAAATTGTGTTGACCACCGCAAAAGGAAAGCTTTCTTCCCCAGAATGAATAACTGTTCGTTCATATGTGTTACTATCATGGTTCTTAAGTGATGTAGCAGAGGAAACATGGCCCTCTGTGGGCGTCCCGCAGGCATGCCAGTCCCCTCCGCTTCCACAATACAAAAGCACCTATACATATTATCAACTCAACAAAAATGTCTCTGTGCCGCGACTGCCTTTGCATGCTGACTTTAAACATACTGGTCACCAAACGCCAGAAAGTACGTGCCACAGGACATTCGTGAAGTTCATGGTTTAGAGTTTCCGTCCGGCCGCACGGCGGACATGAGGCGGAGGGCGCCACACCCCACGTCACAAGGCGGTCGGCCGTTGGCAACGCCTGCCATTCTCTTAACCAAGTGAAGTCTCGGACTTCAGCGGGTAGGGTCGTGGTTTTTATGAACCAGCGTCGACTTTTGCGGCCACATACTGTGTCCAGAAAAAGTGGTTAACGATTTAGAGCGTGAGGTACTTACTATACGAGAGCTTAAAGCCGTCCCGCAAACGTTTAGGTACCGCTACTGTGTTATCTACGAAGTGAATGCCAAATTTTCAATCCTGTGTTTAGAAAAAAATGTTTCATGATTTCAAGTACTTCGTACTCAACTATGGGATGGCACTGAGCCGTCGCCTCAATAACCATCATCTTTAATTGCAAATCCTGTGTGTTTAGAAAAAGCGGTTTAAGCTTTAGAGTACTCGGTGCTGTACTATGGGAGACTGTGTGCCGTCCCTGGTTAAGTTCAATGACGACAAGATAATATGATGAAATTATGCCACTTCTTGAAAGATTTCGGATAAGCTTTATCTTATTGGCAAGCGGGCAGAGTCAACCATTTTAAACGTTTGATCTAGAGAACCTGCAATCAATCTCTGCAAACTCGTGTATTTTTTTGCTTATTCTTTTTGGTCAGTAGAAGGAAAGGACTCAATGGACGACAGCTCATAAACATTTCATTCACCACCACTGTTCTTTATTTTAAGCTTCGATTTGGAAGTAGGCTTGCAAACATTCGGCAGTGGGCTACACTCTTCAACCTTGCTGCGAATTAGAGATTTTGCAAGCCATTCGCAATGTGCCAGAAAAGCTAAAGGTGACCATGTGAGTATTACGGCGATGCTGTGTACTTCCAATATGCGGTATTACCTCCCAAAAGCGCGATATCGTCGTGGAGGGCTTGCGAAACTGACTACTACCACGACGACACGAGACGTAGGACTCACGGCGTAAGGAACTTCACCCCTAAAAAATATCATTATTTATAGCGTTTTGGGTACCCAGATAATCTGATTGTTGCACCTACCCGAACAGCGTATAGAAAAGGCTCTAAGAGACCGCTCTTCCAGCTTTCACTGTGATAGTGCGGTGCGTTGCGAGCAGGCCTCGCGGTTTTAAGGGGCGAAGCTCCTTGAAGCGGCACCCGTTAGTCCCTCGTAGTAGTGCGTAACATGTCTTACGCTTTCACCTGCAAGGTGGTGACCCGCTCTTGGACCTGCTTGTGGAAGATTTCTCCTGTGCGTTGTTGAACAATAAAAAAAATTCGCAGCGTGCGCGTTAACTAAAAGCCGAACTCTCCTGTCTCTCATTACCCCTTAGCAGCCATGGGCATGTACATTAGGCACTATCTGACAAGACAGGGTTGCTACATTATACTCGCTGAGTGTAACCTCCATGGGTTTAGAAAGGTTTAGCGAGCGTTGGGACGTAGTGCCATGAATACAGTGAACTAGTATATACCATGAACTCGAGGTGGTTAACGGTGGGAAGTAGACACGAAGCGCAAGCCGTAACAAAGTGTGCGTGCTCCTCCTCTCGTTCAGTTCCTGGAATGTCCGCTGGATCGCGGTGCTTCTATATAAGGAATTTATGATGAAAAGATGCGAGATGGTGGTACTTGGAGTGTTGAATAGGTGGACGAACGGACACACAGACAGATGCATAGACGGACGCACGGATGGCTGCACGGACGTATGGACGCATGGACGGACGCAGGAGCGCATGCATAGACGAACGCAGGGACGGACGCACAGATGGACGTGCCGACCCACGAACAGACGCACGCACGGGCGGCCACACAGACGCACGCATGGACGAACGGAAGCAAGAACGAATGGACGGACGGATGCTTCGCCCCACTCTTCATCATTCACTCCGTGGATATGCTGCCATTTTTTTTACCTTAGAAACGTGTCGAATTGTAACCGCCATCACCGGAATCGAGCCCGTGTTTTTAGCACAAGCTGTCGACCGCACTAACTTCAGAATGACAGTGACGGTCGCAATATTTGAACTGTAATGGCGACACAATGTTGCATCTTTAACAGCAGATAACATATGTTATTATTCGAATATGGCAGGTGGTGTTGATAGACGTATTTTTGAAAGCCGATGTTTATTCACCTATGATTAGCCAATAGTCCCCCGCCTAAGCCGCTGCAGCTAACAAGTGATGCTACTATGCATGCAAATACGGTTGTCTGGGACACCACCCGGAAAGTGTTCACCACTTCGTCACAAACGTCTACATTAAACTTTGAGCACTGTACTATAGTGAACTATAAGTATGGCTGGAGCACGACATCCTCTAAAAGTTTATAGAGGAGGTCGTGGGCTAGAGGCACCATTCTCCATAGCGCGTTGCTTTACAGACGTGTTGTTTTAAAGAAGGCCGGCATGGCTTTGTCCAAACTCCAAACCTAAGGCTGCGCTAGAACGCTGCTGTTGCGCGCGAGTAAAATAGCGAAACGCGTAGTCAAACATAGTTACGCGTTAAAGTCGAGACGGGGAGGTAATGGCGTCAACTACGCAGTCCTTTTCGGGAAAAAAGAAAAAAACTTCATGTTCGGTACACACCGACTAATTGACGGTTAAATGCCGCTTTGATTGATGATTGATTGATTGATTTGTGGGGTTTAACGTCCGAAAATCACCATATGATTATGAGAGACGCCGTAGTGGAGGGCTCCGGAAATTTTGACCACCTGGGGTTCTTTAACGTGCGCCCAAATCTGAGCACACGGGCCTACAACATTTCCGCCTCCAGAAATGCCGCTTTGCGTACGGATGGCTGCTCATATTACATATATTGCAATAAAGAGCCATCTCTGCGAATGAAAAACGTCGTAGTTCTTTCTCAACGTTTGCAATGCTTCGAAATTTTAAGTGAGCTCGCGTAAAAGTTTGGTGTGTTAGCTGTATGAACAGGCTGGCCGTGAGATTAAGCAGGCTTGCTCTTTAAGTAAAAGAGTCGAACGATATTGAAACACTGTGTCTTTCCGAGACGCCTAATTGACCATGCTTCTCTTAAAGTCTTCTGGGTCAGCTTCGTGAACTTGTTTACGCATTAAATTCATCAAGACGGCCTCGACGGCTTTCAATCAGTAGCCACTTGTTCTTAAACACACTCGGCGTCATACAAGGGAAGAGATGTGATTTGATTTCATTTTGTTGGGAAGTGGGAGAAGTCATGCAATCCTGTATATGAACTTGTTGGCGGCGTAATTTTTGTGAACGAGGCCTCATCAAGTGTGAGACCTACGGAACGGCTTTATGCTCTCTCATGGTAGAGTACCTCGTACTATGAATCGTTCAAAAAATGGTATTCACATTGGTCTTCACATTTCCTAGTTTACATTACCATGCATGTACATGCACACAACGCTGTCACGATACAGTCAATAGTGACTTCGTTAATTATCATCTTCCAAATGCGGAGCACTTTGTGGGAAGGACCTGTGGTCTCATGTCATCGCGTGGCGTCAGGCTCAAAGTACAAAAATATGCGAAATGAGGAAGTAACAGTTTCTTTTTAAAAAAATAAACACAACGTGGTTATAAACAGCAATGAGCGTCAATAAATGTCGGACTCTGTGTAAAAAAGTAGCCACTACAAATCTGCCGAACCCAGCATGAATCTGAGTAACTCATGATTGTTACTAGGCGTGCACTTTGAGGGCTTTCTCGTCAGCTATCTTTGCCGACATCAGCCGCGCTTCCTTATGAGTAGCAGTGCCACACCGGTAACATCAAATTCAACCGGCACACAATAAAGATTTTACAATAATAATCTTGTCTTTGCGCATTTCCTGATGGCAGGAGAACTCGAGCTGTCACCGGAAACACGAAAAACCTGCGCTCCCACAAGCTCCTGTTCAGAAACCTTATCTTTATTCCTTGGTCGTCAACGCTTGTCCTTTGTGTAAATTATTTCACAGCCGGGCTAGAGGAGTGGCCCACGCGTTCTCTCCAACACGCGTGCCGCTCCTCCGGCACGGCAGTGGTTATTTTTATTCGCGCTATTCAATGCGAACGAAGCCTTTTAAACAGGAATGAAAACAAAAAGACCCTAATATTGCGCGCCCACGCAATGAAGAAATTTAATTTTCTCGGTGACATCGTGCACAGAAGCTGCCTGCGACAATTTCGCCGCCTTCAGTGATTCCTTTGTTCGTCACTCTGCGTGGTCTTTTACGGGTTTCTTGTCAAGTTACCTTTGTTATCGTATATTTGGACACCGGGTTGACGGAATTACGCGTTCTGTGAAGTTGCTCACGAGCTAGTAAAGACCACGTTGCAATTAACGCTGAAAAGCCAAAGCAGGCCCTATACAGATGCAGCATAAGCATGGTATTCTAAGGCGCTTTGAAAGGGGGACTTCTCAAACCGAAACAATTGTGTTCCCCTTTATTTTTTCGTTACTGTCGTGCCAATCGCATCAGATTCCATTTCTCGTAAGCACGCACATAAGCTTACGGGGTTCCCAGGTAATTAGGTTTTCTGTACTAACTACGTACGGACTATACTACTTTGCAATTTTTTTTTTGTGTGTGTGAAGGCGAACTCAATTATTAGGCCGCGTTGTTCTGCAGCACACGACCACCATAGCTGGTAAATATTCAAGCTTTCACCATGTTGTAAGTTGGTTAGTTGCCGTATGAAAACACTTTGCAAGGCAAAATGAGTCAGTCGCGTGACTGTGCTGTCAATCAACGACATTACCCCGCCTTCACACAAACAACGGAGCACAATCTATCTGCATACATCTGTCGCTAGTATTGTTCCTGTAACGACATAATTAAAATTCGCATGGCACTATAATCTGGAAGGCGGAAATGTTGTAGGCCCGTGTGCTCAGATTTAGGCGCACGTTAAAGAACCCCAGGTGATCGAAATTTTCGGAGCCCTTCAATACGGCGTCTCTCATAATCATATGGTGGTTTTGGGATGTTAAACCCCACATATAAATCAACTTTATTCTGGAATTTTCGGCACTTTCCACGCATTGCGGAAACATGTTTCATGCGAAGCTTCCAGCGAATAGCTGATATGTTGCACTTTTTGCTTTGAGTGAAGCGCTACGAGGTGGATCGACGCCCCGCCACGTTTGTCTTGTGGCTTAGTTACTGGGCTGCTGACCCGCAAGTTGCGTGATCCAATCCCGGCGGCGACGGCTGAATTTTTGATTGAGGCGAAAATGTAGGCCCATGTGCTCATGTAGGCCTGTGCAGTCCCGTGTACTCAGTATTAGGTTCAAATCGGAGGGTCCCAGGTGGTGGAAATTTCTGGGGCCCTCCACTAAAGCGTCTTTCATAATCAAATGGTGGTTTTGAGGCGTTAAACTGTACGTATTATTCAATCAATGGGGTGGATCGACGTGTTTTTAAATGCGAAGCATTAGCGAACTTTGGCGACTTTGAGCGTATCTATCTATCTATCTATCTATCTATCTATCTATCTATCTATCTATCTATCTATCTATCTATCTATCTATCTGTCTATCTATCTATCTATCTATCTGTCTAGCCGCATACGACTTTTAGCTCTCTTGGCCGTTTCGATAATGGTATCGATACCAAACTTGGTATGGCATAACATGATTCTATGAAGAACAAACTTGGCAAGTCATAACATGAAAATCAATAAATGTATGTCATGAATGTCATGATTTACATATCATAGTCCTGCAGCCCTTGCAATGGTTTCGTTCACATGGCATGTTGCAAAATTGGTATGGTATGGCATTATTGCATGGCGAACACAAGCGACAGACCCTAACATAAAAATCTTGACATGCGTGTCATGTAACAACATGACTACATGCCATACTTATGATGCGCTCTCGACCGTTTCACTAGCGTCACATATACCAAATTTGGTATTATAGTACGTGAATGGATGAAGAAGGTATGTGACTTGTGCAAACATAATAATCTTGAGATGCGTGTCATGTACCAACATGACTACATGCCACGCTCATGAGGCACTGGCGGCAGTTTCGCCAGCTTCAGTTATACCAAATTTGGTATTACGGGCGTGAATGGATGACGAAGGTATCATACTGGTCCAAACATGATAAACATGAGATGGGTGTCATGTAACAACATGACTACAGGCTACCGTTTTGATAGCTTCACATGTACCAAACTCGGTATTCCGCGACGCGAACGGACGACATAAGTAAATGACACATCCAAACATGCTAACCACCACAGGCGGGTCATGTAAGAATTTGACTGCATGCCACACTGATGATGCGCTCACGGCCGTTTCGTTAGCTTCACCTATGCCAAATTTGCTATTACGTGACGCCAATAGATGACGAAGTCATGTGACTGGTGCAAACAAGATAATCATGAGATGCGTGTCATGTGATAACATGACTACGTGCCACAGTGAAGGCGCCAATACATTTCGACGTGATGCCGTGCGCGTGCTCGCCGGCGTTCATTTCGTCGCGTCACTCCGGCGTCGCCATGACAGGCACCGGTCCTGACATAAACTCGCAGGCGCACGCTGCGCTGCGTTGCTTTGACGAATGAGTGTTTCAGGCAGTGATTTCACCAATGCTGTTCAACATTGCCATGATTGGACTGTCAAAGAAATTATAGAGCATTGAAGGATTGAAGCACAGCATCTACGCAGATGACATTACCATCTGGTGCACAGGTGGAAGCGAGGGGCAGATTGAGAGCGCTCTGCAAGAGGCGATTGATACCGTTGAAGAGTACCTTCATCCTTCCGGGCTCAAGAGCTCCTCGAGTAAGTCGGAACTTTTACTGTATCGGACTGCACGCCGGGGACCGAAGCCCAGGGGATGGAAGCCGTTAAACCAGATAGACATCCACCTCCGTACATATCAAGGATATGCCATCCAGAGGGTCGACTCCATCAAAGTCCTGGGCATGCTGATAGAGTCTACCGGTGCCAACAGCAAATATATAGCCAAGTTAACTTGGCAAACAGACAGTGCGGTGCACCTCATACGCAGAGTGGCCAACAAAAGAAATGGGATCAAGGAAGACAACCTCATCAGGTTGATGCATGCGTTTGTTCTAAGCCACTTCACGTACGAGGCAACAATGCACAACTGGTCAAGAGCAGAGTCCGAGACACTGAATGTGCTCCTCAGGAAAGTTATCAAGAAGGTCCTGGGCCTACCCATACATACCAGCACCGAGCCTCTGCTTGAGCTTGGCATTCACAACACGCTCGAAGAAATATCCGAAGCCCAGAGAGAGCACAGTCTGCAAGGTAATCTACAACGAGGTCGGGGAGAATGATCCTGCAGGAGCTGGGCCAACACCCTATGGCAATCAGACGCAATTATAATGATATCCCTGACAAAATCAGGGAGAATATCATGGTGTCTCCTATACCAAGAAACATGCATCCAGAACACAACATCGGAAGAAGAGTAGCGTGGGCCAGGACTATACTTCGTCAAGTGTCAAACGAGGAACGAGGGGTCGTATTTGTTGACGCGGCTTCCTACGCCAATGGGAAACGTTCGTGGCAGTGGTGGTCGATGGGTCTAGCCATGTCGTCAACTCAGCGACGGTCAGGACGAAAAACCCAATCATTGCGGAACAGGTGGCCATCGCCTTAGCACTCAAGATGGATAACATTGAAGTCGTCTACAGTGATTCCATGGCAGCACTACGGGCGTTCCCCAAGGGGACGGTCTCTGAACAAACGCTGAGAATACTGCAAGGCAAGAACATAACGCATCATCTTCTGAGTTGGTTCCCAGCTCACCTTGGACAAATCAACGATTCCCCTCCCAATCTTAATGAAGCAGCACACGAGGCGGCGCGAGACCTCTCCAACCGCGCCTCCCCGGGGATGCATTCTACCGGTGAAGGGGATAACCGGGAAATTCTTACAACATATAACGAGCTCACTAAACATTTCTACCTGTCTAGAAGGATTTTCCCTCCACCTCACAAAAATCTATCTCGGCCCCAAGCACTTACCTTAAGGCTTTTGCAAACGCAGATGTACCCTACTTTGAAAATGTTACACATCATGTACCCTGACCTATACCCAAGTAAATTTTGTCCACAGTGTGGGGAAATAGCTTCATTAGAACACATGCGCTGGCAGTGCACCAAATTCGCTCATTTATCGAACATCACCTCTGCCAGATGGGAGGCGGCAATCCGCAGCTCGTCCTTGGCAGATCAGCTCTGGGCTGTCCACCAAGCCCACGAGGCGGCTGAGGAGCTTGGCATCTCAGTCCCCACGTGGGATGTCCCGCAACACAGTGATCTGTGTTTTGGAGGACCAATTAAAAGTTCATCCAATATCCAATTCAATCCATGAGCGTTTCAGCGCGTCTGGTGTCCCTTCATCGCGAAAAAAAGGGAGACGCAATGGGTAACGCACCGGCGCGAAATTGAGCATGTCGCATTTCGCACCGGTTGCCGTCGGGCCGCGCTGATGGACGCTGGTCACGCCTGGCGTCCGACTGTAGAGTGGTCGCGTTTTGGTAACGTAGCGCCGCTGTATCCAGCGTGCGCGTGCGTCAACGCTACATTGGAGTATATTACACCCTTCATGGTGCACTCGCGTTTTGCAAGCTGCTCATATACCAAATTTGGTGTTACGTGACGTCAGTGGATGACGAAATATATCACTGGTGCAAACATGATAATCCTGACACGCGTGTCATGTAAGAACATGCCAACATACCGCGCTCATAGCGTGCTAGCGGTCATTTCGCTAGCTCCCCATATACCAAATTTGGTATCACGTGACGTGAATAGATGATGAAGGTAAACGACACACCAAAACATGATAATCATGACACGGGAGTCATGTACGGCATCATGCACCTCTAACTCGTAACCTTGTGCTGATTTTAAAGGGACATATCAACATTTCTTATTCGTGCATCCCATATCATCGATTCCCACTGTACATGGGATCTACCTTTTTTATTTTGTAATGACGTAGTTGTGCACACATTGTTCGTTTCTTAGCCACGCTTACTGGACTGACGTTTAAACGTAAGCGTATTGACTGTTGCAACATCAGCACTCATTTTAAAGCCGAGATGTCGGTTTCGTCGTAATGCCATGAAGCAATTTACATATCGCGTTTCTCGGTCCCGCAGCAACACACAAAGAAATGCTGCGTGTGATATTGACATCATTTCACACTATGGTGCCACGTCAGGACTGTCATGTGTAGTATTCGTTTTTGTATTGCTCCGGGATCTAACAACACTTGAATATAGCATGCTGAGCCTCAGCAGTATATATCTCACGTTCCTTCTACTGTTAGACAAGCGGAGTCAACGCTGAAGCCAAAATTGACGTACAGCCAATATGACATCTGTATCATAGAGGCACAAAAGCGATGCTTATGACCTTCTTATAAATTTAGGTAGAGAGCACCACAACCCCGAATTACAATGCCCCGACAAGAATCTTGCAATGGGTCTTTTTTTTAAAAGAGTTTCGAGGCCTGACGTAGTTCTGCGATAGACTGCTTGATTGTCACGGCGAATACCAGGCTTTGAGTTTTTTTTGTGAGGGGGGGGGAGGGATTTTGATTTTCATTTCGCAGTCGTGGTATCAATACAGATATTAACGCGTTTTCTTGATGATCTGTCGTTTGAATTACCGAAACATGTCCTCACTGTTCCTGCGTGGATATAAACTTTAAAGCACCTGTGGCGCACACCCACACACTGGGACATGTGGCATACGGTTACTTAGCATACGCGATATCAGAAAAAGGTGTTACGAGTACGCGCTGGAATTTTGCGTTACAAATAATGTGACCGCACCTCTTCGTCACACCCTAATACCCTCCCATGCGAATGTTGTTCAATACCAATCAAAAGGGAAGAGCACGAAAGCACCCATTTTTAAGCAGAAAAAGTTTTTTTTACTTAATTTTTGAGCAGAGGCGTGAGTGTGGTAGAACACTTGCTTGTCACTTGAGTGGCCTGGATTTGATCGTTACCCAAAAGTTTTATACATGAAATTACTTTGCAGCTTTCTCGAGTTTTTGGTCGTGGACAAAATTATAATTTTTTTCACTGACAACCAATGATGCCGACACCAAACTTTCTGCAAAACGAGCTCTTTATTGTTCTCTCATTATTAACTGTCATGCTTCACAAACACATGCGTCGTGCATACAGGCTTCACAATTAAACAAGTTATATCACACTAATAATGAGTGGTACAAGCGTACTTTTTCGTCAGTCGTCAGAACATGCAATTGTCATAACAATTTCATAGCTTCAAGTGAGCCACCCATTACAAGACAATTCGTATTCCCTTAAAACCAAGTAGAGGGCGTTTATTGCAAGTTCGAAAGCATTTTCCGCGTGTAATTACAGGTTGTTTAAAGCATGCTACTCATTACGCAAAATAAAGCCATTGCGAAAGCTCCACTGACAGAAGCCCCTTTCAAGTTTGTCAAATACATTGCAATCATTCACAATATGCACTTCTCCAGTAACATAAAATAATAAAAAATATGCACAAGGTACTACGCACTAGGGAAAATATATCCCTATCACAATAAACTATTAAAAACGAAACCTGGGAATCCCACATTTTCGACTTAATAGTAAATGAATGAATTAAGTTTATTTAAAGTCCAGAAGTTTTCACCGGGTGAGGTGAGGGAAGAGAGAATTAACTCCTGCCCCTTCCTACTCTCCGTCGTTTATGATAGTGGTGCCTCAGGTGACCGCTCGAAGTCCTTGCACCCGGGCGGGTATCTATATTTGCACTTTCTCACGCAATGCCATCAGCTGGCACCTCATTTTCACACATCTCTGTGAGTCCTGTAGAATCTCTGCCATTCTGAGCGTAGGGAAATTGTTGGATGTCATAATGAATTTTGCTTGGCACGGAGAAGTTTTTAGTCGAACTTACGAGTGTTTGCTAAGACTAACTGGTGCGTGATGTGGGATAGTTTAGAAGCACGTCAGCCCAAATCGCATAGAGATGCTGAAGCTATTCTCTTCGTCGTCGTCGTTTAAGCGTTTTGTATCGTTTGGCACTGCGCCGCTCATCGTGTTTGCAGAAAATTTGAGTAGGAGATAAAGGGCAAGAAGTGTAAAATATATCCGTTCAGAAAACACGTGCACTTTATGAGCCTTTTTATTGTAGAAATAAATACGCGGGCGGAATGCGGAACCGGTCTCTGCAGAGCTAACAGCGTTTTGTCAGCCGCATCCACATGGTTGCAACCAAATCCTATTCAGAGTACTCCGACGTTGGAATTGCTTCGCCGGATGGCCTTAACTCCAAGGAACAAACAACCCCAACAAATATCGCTTCGCAGGCCTCTTACTTGCGAAACTCGAATCAGGAGGAAGTGAGCCCGAAAATAAATTAGTCGTCTATTAGGCTTAGCATATACCCGTCAGCATTAACCGTGACATAGTTACAGTGTTCACGACCAAACATAATCCAGTATTTACGATAATTCATCCCGTTAAACCTCAGTATCAGCGCAGCTAACGTACTGAACACCATCGAAACATTCCGGCTGCAATAAAACACACTACCAAACCGTCGCAAACCCTTTCTGTTATGTGCAGCGGCCCTGGCTGAGACAGCCTAGCGCGGATCAGTGTACTGTGTTCTACGCGTAGGAGGTGCTCTGTCCTTATTCTGGAAGGAGCGTCGTGTAGAAGATGAACGAACTGCTTGTCCTCGTTTATCTCGTGCGTCGTGGTCCGTGTCCGCATTTCTTTTTCCTTTCGAGTTGCAGTGCACGGCGTTCAGCCCTTGGCGTGTCTTGCCAGCTGAAGGCGCGAATAGGGTGTCTCTTGGCTAGTGGTTTTCTTCCTTTGTCTTTCTTATTCTGCATTTTCTTTTATTCGCCAGGCGTATACTCGCTCGCAAGTATGTGCCCTTTAATATTCTTCTCTCTCATATGAAGCATTATTTAATTTGCATCGTTTGTTTCTCTGCACGAAACTATACACTGGCACACGCTGACTAGCACTGCAAAATTACACAAACAAATATTAGAACTAACCAACAAAAAACAAAGTTTAGCCAATCTAATTTGTACTAACTATGAAGTAAATGTGAACAAAGAGAAGTGGGCGAAAGGACAACTTGTCCCTCAGTAGGGCTCGAACCTGCGACCTTCAAATATTTGGATGTAGCAGATTTGGACACTGCCGGTTGTAAGTTAATGTTTCGCTCGCTTTGATTTGTTCACATTTGCGTCATAGTTACTAGAAACAATATTAGCTAAACATTCTCTGATTTTTGTTGTGAGGTCAAATAATGTTGTGTCTAGCGAAGTGAAACGAATCTTTAAATCTTCCTAGTGTCGTTTAGTGCCAAATAAGAAAATGCTAATCCACGACAGCCCGGTATTGCTCGAATACTGTATGCAACTTTTTTTTTTCGTTAAAGCTACCACTCAGAGGAATTCATTATCATGTTAGCAGATGTGTAGTGTTGGTGAAGATGAATATTTTTTATTGTAACCCCAACTTCGATAGAACTGTTTTGAGCTATGTGGTGAAATCTTTGAGTAAAAAAGATAAAGAAAAACTGGAGCACTGAAAGAAATAGGGCAGCGCCGAATCTATGAAGACGATTGAAAGCCTTCTTTTAGATGCGGAAGCATCTTATACTCGCGCCTTGTAGTGCGCCGTCCGCGCCGTCCGCACCGCTTCTCGAACATTCGACAGCTGACGCGCGCGCATGCGCCGTCGCGCCGTCGCCCACTCTTCCACCATCTGTGCATCCCTTCCTGCTCTACACACCGCGCGCGCTTCACTCCTCCACCATCTGTGCACCCTTCCTCCTCTACACACCGCGTTCGACATCTACAATTCTCCTGATTCTCCAGTGGACGCGCATGTGGCGTCGCGCTTCGAGAACATTCAACAGCTGACAGTGCATGCGCCGTCGCGCTGTATATATACTCAAGGTCGGCGCTCGCTCGCTCAGTTGCCGCTCGTCGGTTGGTTTGTACGGCGCGTCGACGTTCAAGGTCGTGGTGAAATGAATTCCAACGAATCCACAAACACAATGATCGACGTCCCTTCGACCAGCGCCGCCCTTTCGCATACGTGTGTACGTGTTCACTCATTTAACACCCCCTCCTACAACCACGTTAACCAATTTAGCCATCGACCCAAGTAAGTCGCAATTTAACACCCCATTTCACAACCACGTTAACCAATTTAGCCATCGACCTAAGTAGGTCGCACTTTAACACCCCGTTAACCAATTATATGATCCGCATCCTCCTCAGTGTTCCCCCGAGGGAAGCTGCGGGCAATTTTTTTGTATGTGAGCGTGACTCTGCGTTTGCTCTCTTTTTGGCTGACGTTCCTACATCTATTAAATACGTATTCCGCCGTCATGACTTCTCCTTAAACTGTGCCCTGAGTCACCGACTCAGCAGTCCATGCGTGCGGTTTATGTGGACTCTTCTGGCTCTACTGAAGAAGCTGACGTTAAGTGCATATTAGAGATATTGAGACAGCCCAGCCATGAAGGCGTAGTAAAGCATCTTCGACAACAACATCAGGAAGAAAGCTAATAGGTGTAGAATACTTTCTGCAATACTCTGAGGCCTTGAAGGTAATGAAATGAGTAAGCGGAATAAATCTGAGTAAGCCAGTACTAGAGTGTACTAGAAGCTTTTGAGTGGCGCCTGGGAGCGGCCGTTTCGGCGTGGAATAATGCGGTGGCGCTGGCTTCGACCAATCTTCCCGGGTGGATGGCTGGCAGGCGTTCCGCGTACGTGTTGGTACCTCTCCATCGCGCGTAGTGTGAAGATGATCTCCCTCTTTTTTTTTCTTATTCACATACCTCCCCTTTTTTGCGCAAATAAAGGTTATTTAACATTATTACTATTGAAGTTGCCGCTGACCGAACTGCAGCCCGAAGCAGCATAGCACATTGTACAATATAACGAGCGCGTTTTTTTAATTTTTAAAGTGTACACATTTTAGACGAGAAACCAGCTGGCCGGTTCACACCAGAAGCACCTCCTCCTTCCCCCCCCCCCAAAAAAAGGGATATGCTGCACACAAAACGAACAACTCTTGGTCCATTCCACGTAAAATACTAAAGCTGGACTCAAATAAAAGGCTCGTTGCTTGTAGATGCGTGCACACACGACAAAAAAGTAGGCTTTATTGATATTATTTGAAGAACAGCAGAGTTTTTAAAACCTCCCTTTGGTTTTGAAATATGGGAATAGATTCATTGTTGTAGGACCCACAAAAATGCAAATACGTAATACTGCAGAAGAATGTCTTAAGTGAAACAGTAGTGGAAGATTTTGAGAGTTTAAAAAACGCAACAACACTGCAAAGCAGAGTCGTAACTAATGATAATCATAAGTGATAACACAAAAGTGCAAGGTTTACATATCTCTAAAACAATACATTTGCAATTAAGTAAATAGTAAAAAACGTAAAATATAGAGCCAGGATACTAAAGATAACATAAAACAAAGCAAGCAGAACGGCAGAGTTTAGGTTGTCTTTCCAAAATGCATTTAAATAAAAAAAGATGTTATTGTCGAAAGATCGTTTGAAGGGACACTGAAGTGCAACAATAAACTGGCTTAGGTAGATGAATTATGCACCGAGATCCCTAATGCTGCTAAATTTACCATCACAGGAGGAGGAGGAGGAGGAATAAATTAGGAAGGACAGGGAGGTTAGCCAGTTCTCAGACCGGCTGGCTATCCTGTACTGGGGAAGGGGGTAAGGGGGATAAAGGATGAGAGAAAAGAGACGTTGCGAAAAAAAAAGAGAAAATCATCAGACGATCCACGACGCTGTTTACAGTCTGTCTCTAAGACCACTTGCCCGCAGAAAGCGCAACAACGCTCTCAATGCCTTGCGTGCAGAGGACGGTCTCGGCCAGTGTCCTAATACCCTTTCTTCCGACAATTGGCGATTGTCTATTCTATCTAAAGCTTTTGACAGTTCTTTTCTTGGCACGCTGAAGCGGGGACACTCGCAGAGAAGATGGCAGAAAGTCTCTGCGCAGCCACAGTTGTCACATGTCGGGCTTCTGGCCATTCCGATTCGAAACGAATAAGCATTCGTAAAGGCCACCCCAATCCACAGACGGCGCAAAAGTGTCTCCTCTGCTCTGGTTATTCCTGATGGAAGACGGAGCTGTAGGTGTGGGTCCAAATAATGAAGGTGGACAGTGGTGGATGCCGGTGAATTCCACTGAGCGAGTGTCAGTTCTCGTGCAAGTGATCGAAGCCTTGCAGCGGCGTCCGTTCTTGATAATGGTATAGCTACACAAGGGGCATCATCATGAGCAGTTCGGGCTGCTTCATCTGCACGGTCGTTTCCATAAATGCTGCAGTGGCCTGGTATCCATTGATACGCTATGTCATGTTGTTTCTCTATAGCCCGGTGATGAAGCAGTCGTATTTCAGCAATTAGCTGTTCGTTTGGTCCATGACGATATGGCGAGGCTATTCCCTGGAGAGCTGCTTTGGAGTAGGAGAATATTGACCATGTCTGTTGCGGTTCTTCAACTAGAAACTCCAGAGCGGCATGAATGGCGGCGAGTTCTGCCGCCGTAGATGATGTCAGATGCGAGGTCCTGAACTTTATCGTGATGGATTTCTCCGGAATCACCACTGTACCATCACAGGTTTAATACAAAAATATTCAAGATCAAAGATTTATTTTGAGATTTAGCGTCATTATTTGCACGTTCTCTCGCTTACAAGCCTCTTCTAGGAAAAATTGTTTTTTTTTCTTGGTGTACCGTCAAAAATTAAGAGTGTAAGAAAATAAGCACGAAAAATGACATCCTCTTTACGCCACTGTAGCAATTGATAGCCTACTCAATTTCAGGTGCTGCTGTGCGCTTTTGACACTGTAGAAGATTTCTCCTCTTGACTTCATTTGCGCGTGTAGATTGTGGGTAAGGTCCGATGGTGGCAAAAATGAAGTTTCTGCTGCTCCACAACAAAGTGGGACGCTTTCAACAAGCTGCAGAGCATCTGAGGCTTCTCGAACAGTTACTAAACTGGACTTGCTGATTAGTTTCTCTTGCACGAACGCTTCACATTGCACGCTTACATTGTCTGCACAGGTGAAGTATACGGCTCGTTGAATGCAAAGTGCACGAGTGCTAGGATTCAGTGAGCACGCTACGTACGACACGCCGGCAAATCCAGGAAACTCGTGCAGCACCCATGACTTTGATGGTAGGACAAGACCACGAAGGTCACTGAGAGTGACAACCGCGTCAGACGAGGGACTTCAGCTTGCCTCGTCAGCTTCGTCGACATCTGCAGAAGTTGCACCGTTGGTATCCACAAGGAGCTGTGCAGGAGTGCTAATGCGTAGCGGTTTTCTGTTGTCATTTTCAGCCGGCACACACTGAAGCCGCCGCTTTTTTCGGGTCCGCGGAGCTGGAGTTTTGAGCGTCAAATATGCAGGCGGGTTGGGCAAGATCGTCGGGACTGCATCAGAGGCAAGTGTCGGCGTTCCCCTAGGAATTCGGACTTGAACACCATTGATAACATGTACGTAGTCTCTCACGATGAAATGCGGTTCGAAATGTAACTCGCACACAGCACAATCGGCGTCAAGCGGCTTGTCAAGCCGATGGAGGTTCCGCTCCCAAAGAATTCGTCGTTCTTCGTCTTTCGGGGCCTCAAAAAGTGATACTTCCGACTTTGTTGCACACGCGGATATCCAGTTGTGCAACCTGGCGCGTAACAATCGTTTAGACGCTACTTCTTTGTCATTTCGCGACTAAAACCGAGATGCCGGCCATGCCGCCGAGCCAGCCGAATAAAGCAAGTGGGAAGATTGGGCGATGGCAGCGCCGCCGCTACTTTCGCCGCAAGTTGGGGATGGAGAAAGCAAGGGGAGAGCGTTTCGGTCGCGCCACTCAAAAGTTCTAGTACACTCTACCAGTACCTTACTGACGTGGCAGTGTGCCGCATGTCCTTGCAAGGATTTGAGCTAGGGAACTTGTGTCTGTTACGGAAGAAGCACCTTAAGGGTAAGAGTTGTCCGGCGTCCATATGTCACAGCTACATTATTTGGGGCACCGCACAGTAATGTGAGACACACACACACACACACACACACACACACAATATTTAGCATATAATAAATGTTTGTTGTAATTGTGAGAGAACGCTATTAGACACTTACTAGCATAAACCTTTTACACTAGTCACGGGCTTCAATGTAGCTATTATGAACCTAAGAACCTAGTTTTGTGGTCGACTGTTTGTGTCACTTAAACGGGTCGTGAAGCGCTCGCTCTAAAGCGACAATGCGAAGCCACCGGCGTCCACACGCACTAACTAGATGACGTCATCATAAGTAATTCTTCGCCTATCTAGGAACGCGGAAATTTTGGATACTTGCGTGCGAGCATCTGGGATACTCGTCAGCGTCTTTTTCATACACAATCAGTGTTAACTTGAACTCTGACGTCATATAAAGCATCGTCCTTGTGGGACGCGGATCGCGTATGGCAGACGCCGATGAGCGCCTCTTGCGCGTGCCCAATGTGCCATAGAGTTCCGTGTTCCTCGATAGGCAACTAAGCGTCTATGCAGGTCCACTCGGGCTGATGATATAGTTAGTGCATGTGGCTGCCGATGGTGCCGCATTGTCGTTGTAAAGTGACCGTTTCACGACCCCTTTAATGACACTCAATTTGTAGTATACGTCCCAAAACTTAAGTAACGAACAGTTAGTCACCTATACAATACCCAGAGCTTCGCCCACTCGTCATTTGCTAAGGCACGTTGCCGGGCCAGTTTGTTGGGGTTCATCATTTTTCATAGTATAGCGCACCACGACCAGAAACACAAAAAGAAAGCCGCGCACACACACACACACACAAGGCTAACTTGCAATTAATGTTATCTTTGCGATCACACTTGTTAATTATAGAGTAACAGTAGACCGATGAAACCTGAAACATATCATGTTAAGATACAGCACGCCTCATGCACGCGTCATCATCCATTGCGACAATCTGCACTCGCCAAGGTCAAAGTGAAAATTTTAGATACTTCTTTCCCTTAGCTGACAAAGCTACGGATGTCACACTCATGCAGTTTTCTTTCATTTTGTCGATTTCCAAGGCTTCAATAATTTCACGCCGGGTTTAGTCACGGGCCCTAAAGAGAATACGGGTGTTTTGAAACAAGGGACACAACCATTCTTCAAACTGTGAAGGGCCATATAACCAGATGCAGCTTTTGCTACATTTTACTTGTGTTCTCCAAGTCTTTCGTTCACACACTTTCCAGATTGGCCAATGTAAATGCAAACAAATCAAAGGAGTCCCCTAGACAACACCACGACAACGATCCACAAATTTTTATCTTACACACCCGTTTCCCGCCGAGGTCAGCATTGACCTTTTTGCACATTACTTGCAACCATTCGGGAGCAGAGAACACTACATCCGCACCAGCCTTTCTCGCTATCCTTTACAAGTTATGCGGAACGACATGCACGTAGGGCATTACCGCAACTTTGGCTGCCTGAGTGGTGACTGCCTGGTCTCTGAAGTCATCCCTTCCTTTCCTGCTTATATTTTCGGCGACGGCAGTTAACAGGCGTATGGAATAACCAGAATCCAATAAACGTTTAGCTTGAGCCCACAAGCTTGCATCAAGCTTGTGGTGGCACGACTTCAATAGTGAATTTTGAAAACAGGAATTTATCGCCACTCGCTCTACCAATTCTGAGTGAGCGGAGGTGAACGGAAGAACCGGTTTATTTCCTCGAGGTTCATAGCTCCAGCATACTCCTGCGGGCGAAAAATACAGCCAGAGGTGAAGGAATTTCATCAAATTGTCATTTGGTACATCATGCGTCCGCACCAGGGGCGATGACACTGTCAAGAACATGGTTAGTTTCTGTCACAACCGTGTCAAAATTGTTATTATCATAATTGGCAACGATGAGATAGTCGTCTACAAAGCTAAAAACAACAATCACACCTGTGTGCTTCACACGGTCGTCAAGGACCTTATTACGTTTTGCTAAAAACAGGTCGCTCAAGTACGGGGCTATGCCGGAACCTATACATATCTCGTTCTTTTGTTCCACAATGTTCCTATTCCACGTCGCATAGGTCGAGTTAAGATAAAAGTAAAGGAGCTCTAAGAACTGTTCACTCGACACACCGGCAGTATCTTGAAATCGAACCGCTTCTTCTCTATCACTACCTTTCGGCACACACATCATCAACTCGGCCTAAGGCAGGGTGTGATAAAGATGTTTAACATCCATTGAAAATGCTAAATGATTAGTGTTTTCTTTTCCTGTAAAAAAATCTAGCACTTGTTCTGAATGTTTCACCAAAAATAGGTCTTTAAGAGATATCAACTTCGAATTTGTTTTTAGAAAGACTGCAATCCACTTTTGCCAAGATTCATTCTCCGAGATGATTACTCTGAAAGGGCAGTCAACTTTATGCGTTTTCACCGTAAAAAATATATCAAGATACACTTTTCTTGTCTTGTCTATCGATCTAACCATGCCTTCAAGTGTAGAGCTTTTGCATAGCTTTTTCGCGGCAGTTCGCACTTTTTATAACGAAATATTATTATGAGTATCAAACACAGAATCAATGCCCTCTGACACCTTCGCTTGATACGACGATTTATGCGTAACCGCAAAACCACAGTTCGCCGTTGAGTCACGCAGATCCAGCCCGGAACTTCTAGGGATGCTTCGGAACGTCTCAAAACATGTACCTGAAGGTGACGTCGACAGGTGTGTATCTGAAGATGTTGACATACTCAAGCGTGTCCGTCCTCCGGGTGGCAGATTTGCCATTCAGGGGATCAGTAGGCACTTGAAGGACAACTTACTTGCACTGCTACCGGCCACCGAATAAGGCTACAACATTTGTGTTTCAGTTTAGTGCTACTCGCTATTGCAAGCTACCGTATAAGTTAGGTCACATGTTATATTATTTCAAAATCAGTTCGTACGCTCATTCTTGGTATAGTTTTATTGCAGCCTCTTTTCGTTTTTGCTGTGTAGTATATATACTTTGAGGCAATCGAACGTCGCCTGGAACTTCTTACAATAAAAATATCATCCTAATATTAAAGAATAAAAATTTTCATTGAAAAAAAAAGCTCCGGCAGTCAGGTGCCACACATTCGGTGGCAGTGTTCACTACAGAATCAGGAATGCTCTATTAGACAGCCTACCTTTTGGGTGTAATAAGGAGTGCTTATCTATGTCGCAAGCTATAAACAGGCGCAATAATCTATTTAGCCGTTCCGCAGTAAGCAGCATCGCAGGGGCTGCCCTCGGTTTTATGCTTCACTGGGAAACAAACAGTCAATATTGGGGTACTCTTGCGCGCTGCTCCAAAAAACAGATTAGCACAAAACTTCACTCGCCAAAGTAGGTTGATCTGCTGGCACAAGTGACGATTTCTAGCTTTTCATAAAGAGAGACGGCCACGACACCCCTTCCTTTATATTTCGTCACCTCCTTGTAACGGTAATTCCGGAATGACATATAGTGAACATAAAGTCAACATAGAGTGAACGCATTTTGCGCACACAGGGTGAGATTAGTCTCTATAGTGGCTTTAAAGTTCGATTATGAAAAAAATGGCAGATCCCACGTACAGTGGGAATCAATGGTATGCGAAACACGAATGAGAAATGTTGATATGTCACTTTAAAATCAGTGCAACCTTAGGAAGTGGAGGTAAATGATGCCCTACATGACTTCGGTGTCATGATTATCATGTTTGGATGTGTCGTTTACCTTCATCATTTATTCACGTCACGTGATACCAAATTTAGTATATGTGGAGCTAGCGAAACAGCCGCGAGCACGCTATATAGGAGCGTGGTATGTTGTCATGTTCTTACAAGACACGCGTGTCAGAATTATCATGTTTGCCCCAGTCATATATTTTGTCCTCCAACAATGTCACGTAACACCAAATTTGGTATATGTGGAGCTAGCAAAAGGGCCGCGAGCGCACCATGAAGGGCCCAATATATTCATACGTAACGTTGACGCGCGCGTGCGCTGGGCACACCGACGCTACTTTAGCAAAACATGAGCACTCTATATTCTAACGCCAGCCGCGACCAGCGTCCGCTGGCACGGCCTTACTGCAAGCGGCGTGGCATGCGACATGCTGCATTTTGCGACGATTGCGTCTCCCTCTTTTCAACAACATTGCGTCTCCCTCTTTTCGTGATGGAGGGACGTCAGACGTGCTGAAACGCGCATGCGTCAAAGCAACGCAGCGTGACGCACGCCTGCGAGTATATGGTAGGACCGGCGGATGGCGTGGCAACAAAATGAACGCCGGCGAGCACACGCACCATGTCACGTCGAAATGTACTGGTGCCTTGACTGTGGCATGTCGTCATGTTCTCATACGACACGCATCTCATGATTATCATTTTTGCACCAGTCTCATACCTTCGTCATTTATTGGCGTCACGTAGTACCAAGTTTGGCATAAGTGATTCTAGCGAAACGGCCGCGAGTGCATTATGAGTGTAGCATTGGGTCATGTTATATGACACGCATGTCGTGATTATCATGTTTGCAGTCATTTACCTATGTTGTTTGTTCGCGTCACATAATACTGAGTTTTGTATATGCTAAGCTAGCGAAACGGCCAAGAGCGCATCATGAGCGTAGCATGTAGTCATGTGGTTACATGACACGCATCTCATGTTGGTCATGTTTGCACCAGTATCATACCTTCCTCATCCATTCACGTATCGTGCTACCGAATTTGGTATAACTGAAGCTAGTGAAATGGCCGCGAGCGTATCATGAGCGTGGCATGTAGTCATGTAGTTACATGACACGCATCTCATTATTATCATATTTGCACCAGGCACATACCTTCGTCATTCATTCATGTACCGTATACCGAATTTGGTATATGTGACACTATTGTAACGGCCGCGAGCGCATCAAGCGTGCCATGAAGTCATGTTGTTACATGACACGCATGTCATGATTTTCATGTTAGGGTCTATCGCTTGTGTTCGCGATGCAGTCATGTCATACCACACCAGTTTTGCAACATGCCGTGTGAACGAAACCACGACAAGAGCTGCAGAACCAAGGAAGGTAAATCGTGACATTCGTGACATAAATGTCATGATTTTCGTGTTATGACTAGTTAGATGTGTTCTTCATACAGTCATATTATGGCATACCAAGTTTGGTATCGACACCATAATTGAAACGGCTAGGAGAGCTAAAAGTCGTAGGCGGCTAGATAGATAGATACGCCCAAAGTCGCTGAAGTATGCTAAGAAATGCTTCGCTTTTATTAACCACACCGCCGTGGTAGTCTAGTGGCTGAGGTGCTCGGCTGCTGACCCGCAAGTCGTGGGATGAATCCCGGCTGCGGCGGCTGCATTTGCAATGGAAGCGTAATAGTTGTAGGCCTGTGTGCCTAGGTTTGGGTGCACGCTAAAGAGCCTCAGGTGGGCCATATTTCCGGAGCCCTATACTATTGCGTCTCTCATAATCATATGGTGGTTTTTGGACGTTAAACCCCACATATCATTATTGATTATGAATAACCTGGATTACGTACAGATTTCTAGATACATAAAAGTGCGCTTTAAGGACTGATCAAGGAGTTTTCTAAAAAATGACTTTGGAGCGTGTAAGGACAGTTTCATCTCTTCTGAAATAAAAAAAAATTGATGTGAAAGTTCTCAAAAGTGAACGCCAATAGCACTTTCTGGTGAAAAAAACAGTGGCTGTGGCCGCCGGGCTTCTTGAGACGCCGAGCGAACATGGTGACGTCATTCTTGGTATCTCGCGTTATCTGCAGCAGCAGCACGGTCGAAGTGTGGCCTCTTTGATTAGTTCCGGCAACGGCATGTTATGGGTATGTCATGGAGGCCGTGGTTGGAGATAAGAAAGGTCAATTCCTCTGGGCTCAAGGAAACGAAGATGGCGCATGTTACGCCCACACTTTCGGCATGCTCGCACGGGCGGAGCAAGACAAGCTTTTATGTCGCCTGTTCTAAAGCTCCTACTGCTACAACGGCGAAAACAATTATGGCGTCGTCAACAGTAATGTTGGTCCTTCATAAACACGAAGTTTTATTGACATCTGAAATCCCTTCAGCTTCCCCCTAAGGACCTACGCTCATTAAATTATGATTACAAGTTAGACGGAGGCTTGTATTGGCAGTTCAAAAACTGCATCTGTGGGTTTCGCTGCAAATGAGATTGACAAACCATAGTTTTCTGCCAGCCATACCACATGAGCTCTGGTATCATCCACATGATATGTGGTGCTGCAATAACTATGGCAGCACCTGGCAGTGGCTTGGGAAAACATAAGCTTGTGGGAAACGCAGGAACAATTCCTGGTAGCACCACCATATCATCGTGAGATGGCTTTTGCGGGAATAACGTCGTACTTTTATCGCGCATTGCATCACGTTTTCAGAGCAGCGTAAAAAACACAAGGATCCTTGGAATATTTGCTTTTTCATCGACCATGTTCACATATGTAAATGCCGCCACCTGTTCTACGTGGCTGACTGTTCAGCAAGTGCTCAAACTTTGGCCCCAAGACTAAAACGTGAGACAGACAGGCAGGCAGGCAGGTGAAAAATAAACGGCCGGGCGGGCGGGCAGACAGGCAGCCAGGCGAAACTCATGTAAGAATCTTAAGAAAGGCTGTTGTCTTTAAAAGGTTCACAGCGTGGTAGCGGATATTCAACAAGTTGCTGAAAACGACAGCAATCAGTCGTTTCGACAGGAAAAAATGACAAGAACCAGTCACTTCGATCGCTTTACGCAATGAAAAAAAATAACATCAATGTTTCCGATCATAACCGGTCGTGTTTTTATATGGTTGTTTTGTATTAGAAATCCAGTGAGTTCCATCTCTCCGAGCAAGCTGCCGTTTTCGCGTCAGTTTGTGTGACTGCATTGTTTATTTCCAAGTCAACACGAAAGGCACTGCGTTGTTATTAAGCCCGATCATCAATTATCGGGTTAGAGTGTTGGTTTTTCTGCTCCATCTCAGTTGGAATGAATGTCGCGTTGTGCGTTTTACGCCTATACTATCAAACAATGTACTATATATTAGCTTCCGTCGTTGAAAGTTCTCATTCTTTTTTTTTCGCGAGGACGCCGCCGGTGAACACTTGTGGAACGGGATCTTCTTGAGCCACTTTCACGTTCTTAAGGGCGATGGTCTTTCTTGGGATACCTCTACGTAGAAAGTTTGGTCTGTCTGCTTCTCTTTTTCTATGTCTTTCAACCGACCTAAAGCTTCACCACTTCCTCTACGCCCAGCCCTCTTGATCTGGAGGCTGCATTCTAACTTTTTAACGTTGTTGATCAAAAAGCAAATATCATGTATATATGAGGTGCATTGATGAATACGTAATTATTAGGTGGTGTGTTTATTCTATAAATGCATAGATACCTTATTTTAAAAAGCCCTAGTGTTTCTTATGCTCCCCAGTCCCTGGCATCCGTTCTTGCGCACATCGACAACAGCCAAATGTCTGTGGACACTATTCTGTCAAGTGCCTGAGAGAAGACATTGCAACTGAAGGTGACAAAAGCTCTGTTAAAATTCCTACGCAACACGGACTTCAACAAGCGACTGTAACTGCAGTGTCACACACCGCGAAAGACAAGACTGGATAATGACTGAGTGTGCGCGCGTGTGCTGCCGAATATGCTGTATTCATCTCTCTTCCCTCTCTGCTCTCTATCTTTCATCTCCCCATCCCCCTCCCATGCGCAGGGTAGCAAACCGGCTGCCTATAGGCTGGTTAAGCTCTCTGCCATTCTTTTCGTCCTATTTTCCTTCCTTCCGACAACGCGATGCTATAGCATGCACACAAAAGCGGGTATTTCCTATGCTTCACTAAGACGATATGGTGCTGCCACTTGATGCAATTCTTCGCTGCCCTCTATCAGTAGCTCTTCGTTCCACAGAAACTTTCATTTCCAAGATTACTGAGAGATAGCGTCCATATCTCACGCAGTACCTCCAGAAAGAAGACTATCGCGTTTCGACGACCTTTGTAGTCAAGCCAGTAGATTTGCGGCCATTTTTTTTCTGGCTAGTAGAGAAAAGAAATGTGCGTTTTCACTTTCGCAATAACGATTTAATGAATATGTTGAACCAGGAGATCAAGAAATCAACTTGTAAAACACTATCTTGTTCAGACTGGAAGGAAAGCCTTATTATTGACTGAAAGAGTCATAGCCTCCACTGCCTTGGTCAATATTTAGTGCTATTGCTTCTATGTTACGTACCAAACAACTGCCGGCTCTTCTCGCCATAACAAAAAAAAAGAATGTGGAAGTGGGGTCACCACCTCTTCTCATCGCGTGAGTGGCAGAATTATCGCATCGCATTCTGTTCACCCGCCCCACTCCCCTGGAGACTCTAGCACACATGCCAGAGCCATGTCGATTCCAGTAGATTTCTGTGCCCTCCAGAAAAAAATGACCACGTGTCACAGTCTGGCAAGGCAGGATTTGTGCCTGACGATGGCAGTGTCTTGATACATTGCCAGCAACTGATACAAATCCAACGTCGTAGAAGAAATGACTGCGTTCAACTGCGACTACCAGCTGAGGAATCGTCTCCTTCATCGATCAGCTGAGTTCTGTCCGGGTAGAACGAAGGCAGCAGCCAGGCAACCTCCTGTTTTGCTAATAAGCAAGCCTTTCAAGCGCAGACAGTGCCGTATGGTCCATGGACTGCATCTAATGAGGAGGACGTCCCCAACTAGTTGAAGCGAATTTATCAATAATTTCGCGAACTCTTCACTCTGATACCACGAGTCAAATGTGCGCCTTTGGAGTGCACCACTAAGTTAGTTGCAATACGGAAATATATACTGCAGTGAGAATGCTTGCAGACTATCTTCTCTGCGAAGCCTGCCCGAATAAGTTGAAGAACATTCTGTACATAATGAAATCCTAGTGCAGCTAACCATTGTTTGAATTTCACCAAAGGAGCTTATGGCCTCAGTAATATAACCGCCACAAAAAAATGTAAAACCCATCTATTACGAGCGGAGTTGCAATGAATTCTCTCGCGCTATAATCACATTCAATCTTCTCTCGTCCCGACGAATGCGCTGGAAACTAAGCAGGAGGGTAGGAGTTAGTTGGCATGGGGGAAAAAAACTACGTCACGCGTACCCCGTGACCTTGAGCATTTTTTTCTGATACGTGAGTTTTCAGTGTGATCGCGTGCGCACGCGTGGAAAAATCGTGGCCTACCACGGCGATCCCTGTAATTGCCAAGCGCGCCATGTTCGAATCAGCCAATGGCAGATAGAAGGCCTTCTACGAGCCATTTTTGAGCTTCCTCTGCCGTTTATTAAGAGAACAGCAAGCAATTTTTAGCTGACTTGGATCATTAATTATGAATTGCCGGCCACGCTACACTATATTATTTGGCTCACGTGTTCTCGAGAGCCTTCACTACTGATTCCCAGCGTTTTCTGACCATGTTCAACAAGTGTTGCATGGCCCTTTTAATGCTAATCCCCAACTATTAACGGGAAAGATGTAGTTTCCTCCGTGTACACAACTACCAAAGATGGCATTCATAGCATATGTGAACATGGAAATATTTCGTGTTCTTCCAGCTATTTTATTGTGTTCAGCTCAATAAGGGTTAAGCAATAATATTTACAGTTATCATCGAGTGATACACTGATCGTCTTTGTCGGCTAGTCTGTCTGAGACACTTTTTGTTCATTTGGTTTATACCAGCAGAATTTTAAAAAATTCTTGTGATTCTCTTTTTTCTTTTTGTACTATTGCATTTTTGTGCTCACGCCTCTTGCAAATACACCATCTACAAACTGGTCTCAATGGGTTGCGGCATTTCGCCAATAATCCATGAACCAACGAGCCAATAACTTGAGTATATATTTTCTATTCTTCTACTGTTGAACTGCTGGTGGTTGTGGCACCAACCCATGAAAACATGTGAATGCCATTTTTCTGTCTATGACCCGAATGTGAGCTCTGTACTTTTAAATGGGGAGAGGGCCTTTCAATAAAGAAGACAGGCTCAAGTTTGTGCAGCACCGTTCGCCACCCTAGTGGAAAGAGCGCAAAGCTCTGGTCTCTCGGACGGGCCGCACTTGCTCGGTTTTCCCATATAGCGCACAGAATACGTCTTTCTTGGGGCTTCTATCTCACATTTTGCGCACTAAAGGCACCGCTTTTTCGTCTTCTTGGAAAGCTGACACGCACTCCGGCTGCATTAGGAGCTGTTACAACAGTATAAAATTATCGAAGAACTGGAAACTGCCCGTGAAATTCTACCGTTTTCAATACAAGCAGTGCGAGCAGCAATGGCGCCAAAAGCGGAATATGGCAGTCAGTCGACACTTCTGGGGTGCTGTTCCTATGAAGAAAGTTTTGACGTACACAGTAATACCAACCATTAACGGGGAGAAACGTGATGACCATATTCACATAAAAAAGAATGTCTGTATATTGGAGGTACAGCAAATAGACAACCGCTGTAGATGTACCAACGCTGTACAACCAGTGTACAGATAGACAACCGCTATACATCAAAACACCCTTGTGCTTTTGAAAACTGTTTCCTTTTGTGCACAACGATAAACTATACAAATTATATTTTTATTTCCTTATTCGTTCGAAAACGTTATTTTTTGAGTAAGATACAATAAAAGCGTTTTTCAGTTATAAGTAAATAGTAATATTCCAATATTTTCACAACTGCTCACATAATTGAGACCTCGCAATCATCGCGTCCAATTTTTGTGTCTATTGGCTCTATTGGCATGTCACTCCCTTGACTCTACTATGGGAGAGCATAAAACCGTCTCGTGAGCCTTACACTTGATGAGGCAGTATTACAAGAATTACAATATACTGCGACCTGTTTAAAAAACTAATTGTCACAGACGTCAATAACATTTCAACAGAACATATGTTCTTTTTAGGCATACAACAACGAGGATGACAAAACTGATGTCATTTATATGAAAATGGGTGAGATGACGGGGGGGGGGGGAGTGCTTATGTTTAGAAGAAGGAAAAGAAAAGAAAAATGAGCCCCGCAACTGTCTGCATCAGGCTGCGACACCTCAGCAGTAGCTCACAAGGAATGAGGGTAAGGAGGGATTAAAGGATATGAATAAAGGTGCAGAGAAAGAAAATGAGGAAAGCCAGAGAGAGCAACGACAAATCGAGGGGATAGAAGAGATGGGAAAGATAGAAACACGGTCACAGGAGTCCGAGGACGGGGCACCACTTGCGAGAGCTCTTGTCGACGTCAGGAGATGGCGTAGAGCAAGTCCTGTCGGTCAGAGCTATACTGTCGTCGGAAGTCGGCGTCAGGAGATGACGGAGGGCGAGCCCAGTCGGCCAGAGCTACGCTAACGCCGGAGATTGTGAGGGCACAACCGGTTGGCACGGAGTCCAGCGAGCGAGTCCATGAGATGACGTGGAAAGGACATGCACATGGTTCACACGTATGTAGCCACACAAAATTTTGTCACAAAAAGGCAGATACACATATAAATATTGCAAGGTAAACAGGAGGCACAAGGTGGTGGTGGTGGTGGTGGTGGTGTTGCAGCAGGCGGGGTTAGCCTGGCCTGCATGGCCGGCAATTGTTCCGCCTGTGCATCTCCTGAATTTGGAAAATGTCACCACGTGTCAGACAGCCCAGTGTCTCGCAGGAAGACCAACAAAGTTCGTTGCACGTTCCTCCTAGTTGCCGCGGGTCCTTCAGGAAAGATGATGTCATCAACTGTCCGGTGCCTATGACAGCCTTTTCGCAAGGTGCGGATCATCGCTGCTCTTTGCGCATCAAACTGTGGGCAAAGCCAAATGAAAAGTTCAATATCCTCGATTTCACCGCAGAAGGCACAGAACGGGGAAGCGTATCTCCCAGTCTTGAATGACCAGGCCGGGGTGTATGCGGAGCCGGTTCTAATGCGGTACAACAGGGTTGCTTCTTCACGAGAAAGTCCATGAATTGCACATTCTTGGTGTGGAAACTTGTAGATCGCCTTGAGATGATTGCGTATCACATCTTTGTTGTTCTGGTAAGTCTTGGAAGTTCTTACTTTTGGAAACGATGTACGTGCTTCGCATGCAAGGGCATCAGCCTTTTCATTGCCCTCAATGCCAACGTGGGATGGGATCCACTGGTACTTTATATTAAAGCTCTTGCCATTTAGGTGTTTGATTAGTGCCAGAGATTGCCTGGTGAACTTTTCTTGAGGTAGGCCACGATGCAGTCTTTGTAGCGCCGATTTGGAGCCCGTCAGCACTACAACATCTCGTGCAGAAAAGGATCGCAGTTTTTGCAAAGCCGCCGTAATTGCAGCGCTTTCTGCCGTTGTGGACGAAACCACGCGATCCAGGCGGCCCGACCATGACACACCAAGGCAGGGTATGCAGAAAGCCGCTGTGCAGCTATCCGTCTGCGTGCACACTGATCCATCGGTGTACACTTGTAGGTGGCCACGGTACATGGTGCTCAAGTGGTCCAGCGCAAGAAATTTTGCTTCCGCGGCTGGAATGGTGCGCTTCGCTGGTAGATTGGGTACGCTGAAGTTGCACGCAACATCCACAAAAGACCATGGCGGGTCCATAGGGCGCCGTTTAGGCAGTTTCAAGCCTAAGTATTGAAATGTGTTTAGTGCCGCGTTGAAATGTGAGCCAGTTCTCGCTCTTAGCCGCCGGAGAAGCGCCGTGCCTGCGAAGGACTCGCCCTGTCTTGACAGCTGCGTCAATAAGGCCTGAGACGCCAGAAGGCGGAGCGGAAGAGACTCGGCTTCATTGGTGACCTTCGTGTTTGAAGCCGCCTGAGGGACTCCCATCGCCAAGCGAAGACCCTTTCTGTGCACTGCCTCTAGGCGTTCAAAATGGCTTGGTGATGGTGATAACAGGGGCAGCTGATAAAGAATGTGGCTTGTTATAAGCGCATCATTCAATTTAAGCATGGACATAGGATTGTTGCCCCAACGGACCCCTGCCATGCGACGAAGAGCGTTGATCCTTTGCACTGATGCAGTGACTATACCATCAACCGCACGTCACCATAATAGCTTGTTGTCGATGGTAATGCTCAGGAAACGGACACTTGTTGCACAACGAATTGAGTGGCCTCGAATATTCAGCGACAGACGTGTCGACTTCCGTCGCGCTCCCGAGAAGAGCATGAAAGCCGAATTTTCCGCTGATAAAGATAGGCCAAGTGTCAACAACTGACGCTCAATGATTGAAATAGCGCTCTGTGCTATCCTGGACGAACGTTTGTGCTGGTACCCTGAGATCCAAATGCAGATGTCATCGGCGTAGACGGATATTTTAACTGCTTTCAGGGCTGAGTGCAGAGTGTCGGGAAGCCTGGCCATGGTAGCGTTAAAAAGCAAGAAAGATAGAACACTTCCTTGTGGGACGCCGAGGGAAACGCGTCTCTCTTCGCTCGTTACATTTCCAAGCTTAACAAGGACACAGCGGTCTCTGAGAAATTCATGTACGAACCGAAGAGCATTTCCCGACACACCCATGGCTTGGAGCCCATTCACGATGCCTGCCTGAAGCACACAATCATATGCCTTGGCAACGTCCATGAAGACGGCGAGTGTCGAGAGTCCGCTGACGCGGTGGTGTTCGATGTGGCTTAATAGGTCCAAAACACTGTCCTGGGCACTCAGTCGTGGGCGAAATCTGGTCATACACGGTGGCCATCGTCTTCCTTGTTCAAAGTACCAAGTTAATCTTGTACATATTAATCTTTCCATCAACTTAGATACGCATGATGTAAGAGATACCGGTCGATATGACGCGAGGCTCGCAGGATCCTTTCCGAACTTTAGGACTGTCACCACCCAAGCTGTCTTCCAAACAAATGTAATCTCTCCCGTGCTCCAGACATGATTAAAAATGTCCAAAAGGGCCCTTTTTCGCTCATATGGTAGATTTGTCAGCATTTGATTGCTGATCAAATCGGGACCCACGGCACAGCGTCTTCTTAATTTGCTAAGTGCCATATCCAGCTCTCGGAGGGTGAATGGCGTATCCATCGTGTGACAAAACTGGGGTGACAGAGGAATCGCCGCTCCTGCTGATCTACCAGATATGTACACGTCTGCGAAATCCTCTGCAAGGGTTTGCAAATCTATCCCTTGTTTCAAAGCGAGTGCTTCGAATGGTCTGTGTGTTCAGATCTTCCCAGAAAGACTATTTATTACTGCCCATATATTTGTCAAGGGCGTAAACGTTGATAAACTCTCACAGAAAGCGGCCCATTGATTTCGTCTTAATTTTTTTTGCATGGCGACGAATCGCAGCGTTTATCCTGTTATATTCGGTTTTCGCAGACGGATTTCCTTTTGTTCTCATTATTTTCCGCTCCGCTCGTCTACGTGCTGCGCAGAGGTTCTTCAATTTCAAGTCAGGAGCAGGAAAATGGTCGGGCAGTTTCAGCAATGAAGTTGCTGATCGCTTACTTTGCAACATATCTGCGAACAGCTCACCATTGGATTTGTCCAACACTTCTCTGTAGGTGTCCCAGCGTGTTACATTGCAGAATTGTCGACCAGCAGTTCCAAATCCCAGGATATTGGTGAAGATGGGGAAATGGTCGCTGCCCATCTTGTCTGGAGCCGTGGTCGATGATACCAGAAGGTCCGTGGAGTGAAGTACAAGGTCTATTGCACTCCATGAATCTGGTGGCCTGAAAAATGTAGGTTTACCATCGTTCGCCACACATAAATCGGCAGCATCTGCAGCTGCTAGAAGTTCCTTGCCTCGAAAATCTACACTCTTATCTCCCCAGAGTGGATGGTGCGCATTAAAATCACCACAGATTATTCGAGGAGCGGGACATTGAGTGCAGAGGTCCTTTAGGAAAGTCTCCATAGATTCTTTTTTTCGTGGGCTTATGTACACCGATACCACACTCAGTTTTCGGTTTCCCAGGCACACTTGCACAGCAGCGACTTCCAGTGAGTTGGAACAGAGGTCTTGCACTGGTAAGGTGATGTGAGGTATTTCCCGCCTCATGTATATCATTGCGCTTCCATTTGCAAACGACGTTATGCTCGGGTTGCCGTGTCGGGTGTACCCTTGGAGCGTCCTTGCATTCGGTAGACCGGCTTCGGAGAGGGCTAGAATTTATATTGGAATGTCGCGCAGGAAAAGGTTGAGTTCGCACAGGCATTTTAAAAGACCGGCGCAGTTCCTTTGCATTATTAAGGGCACTTTTGAAGGACGAAATAGACCAGGTGGGCGAGACAGTGCCATTATTCTACTGTGTGTTTGTGGAAGCAGAGCAAAGTAACACTGACTCTAGAGCCAGGACTGCTTCCAACATATCCTTCGTTGAACTCGCAGGCATCTTAGCGACGTGTGAACGTAGCGCTGTGAACAGAGCGCGAATAACGTGCTCGAGGTTTTCTTGCTGTTGGCTTCCAGATGGTACTTGAGATGGGCTCAGTGCATTAGCGTAGGTGCGCTTGGTGGACTCTTTCATGATACATTTCTCACCAGCGGTGAGCACTTGCGTTGACTCAATACCAGCTCTTGTCGGATTTAGGCGCGGAAAATTTCCTGCGTACTCGTTATCCGAACCGCCATGTTGTGGCGCGCCGGGCGTCTTTTTTGTGAGCGATGGTTCGTTCACAGTCTTCGGGCCGAGGACAAACGTCTTATTTCTTCGCTGCGCAGCTGTTCGTGCTGGACATCGGCCGTAGCTAGCTGGGTGGTCGGCGCCACAGTTTGCACACACAAGTTTTTGTTTACTTGTACACGCCTTAAAGTCATGAGGCCCCCGCAGCGCTTGCACCTTTGTTCCCCACGACAGTGCTTAGCAACATGTCCAAAACGCTGACATTTAAAACAGCGTGGTGGCGTCTCCACGTAGTCTACCAGCTCGTGTCTGGTGAAGCCAAGGTTGATCTTCTCTGGACGTTCCGAATTGGGAGCGAATGTGAGAACTACAGAGTCAGTGCGCCTTGATTCCCATTCGGTGGATGAGGTTTGGACTCGTCGTATGATTCTTCTTGCGTGGTATACTCCCTGTGGTCTCAGGTAGGTTAACAGCTCTTCGTCCGAGTACCATCTTGGGACCCCTTTTATAATGCAGGTATTTTTCATGTAGCTGTGTGGTACACGGGCCGATATGGCAAGGCCGCAGATAGTGTTGGTCTCTAGAAGCATTTTAGCTTCATGTTCTGTCTCTATATCCAAGAGCAGGGCTCCCTGTGCTGTGAAACAGCTCTTAACTGGGGCTCCACCGAGAATCGTTTCAATTTCCGAGTATAGGTGAATAGGATTCACTTGCCTCAAGTTAGCTCCTTCGGATGTTGGAGCAATTAACACAGGAATGCCCACCGTCCTGTCTTTGCGATGCCGCACAAGGCGGAAACCACCCTCGTCCATGTCTTGATCTGTGAGGTTTGCTCCGTTGTGGTCCCCGACGACAGTTGATTCGTCCTCTGATTCAGCTTTGTGTTGTCGCTTGCAGTCAGGTATGCTTGCGCAAACCAGCTGGTGCTTCTGACCTGGTGTCACACCTTGGGAGGTCATGGCGGCGCTCTCCCTGATGCTTGTCTCATTTCTTCTAGCACCTTTCGACGCGGCGGGCTGCGCAGCACCCGTCGGTCACCGATACGACAGGTACCTTTTCGAGTCGTCCGACGTCTTGAGCAGTGCTGAGCCGTAATATAAACAAAAATAAACGATAAAAGCAGACAGAGCAACTTAGCCAAGCAGCAACAGCTTCGTCGTCTTCTTCCTCCCTCCTAGGAGGCACAAATAAAAAATGAATATGTACATTTTGCATACTTACTTGTTGGCATGTCATTTCTGCCGGCGCATCGACACACCAGCCTACCAATGCCAGGCCGGCCGAAAGACAAGTTTCACTCATCCGTCACATACCGACACAATAGAGCAACACCAGTGCCGAAGGAATTTCTCTTCACCGAGGAGGAAGGGCTTCCTCCGACAAAACAGACAGCAGCTCCAAGTACAATCGCTCTAGGATCGGGAAGAGCACGCGACGGTGGCGGCCCGCTGCAACCGCCTCGCAGCGGCTGCGCCGAAGGCAGGAAAAGCCGGTTTGTTACGAAAAAAATGTTTAACGATTTTGAGTACTTGGTACCTAACTATGGGAGAGCAGTAAGCCGTCCCTAAATAAACAAGTTAAATACAATATCTAAGAACGCTAAAACACGTGGACATGAACATGAACATGCTGCTGGATAGACTCGTACAACAAGTTGATAAGCGCAAGTGACTCACAAATTCGCTCTCTCAATGTAGATTTCTCAGCGGTACTGCGGCTTCAGTTATTTTTGTTCGCAGTGTATTCACGCACAGCGCTCATACATGTTTACTGAAAATACATTTTTCTTGCTAAAATTCACGTTATAACGCTAATCGGTCGCTACCCTATCACTAATCAGTCGCTACCCTATCACTATCACTATAACGCTACGCTATCAATCAAAGCAAAATTTCACGGCGGCGTACTCGGAGCTCGTCGTCGAAAACACGGCTTCGCTAGCTTCGCAGTCTGACAGATATTTTCACAGTATTCATCCCGGCATTTTTAGGAGCGAAACTTCTTAAGTCGTGGGTCATGCGTCCACGATGTAGCAGTTGCAGTAGTATTAGGTAGCCACATTTTGTGTAGTCCTTGAAATGTCTGCTGGATGGCAGTACTTTAAATGATGAATATATGATGAAAATATGCGAGACGCTGGTACTTGTAGGGTTCACTAGACAGACAACAGATACACAGATGCACGAACGGATGAACGAATGAACTGATTGACGCACGAATGCATGGACTGACGGACAGATGCACAAGCGCACGAACAGGCGCAAGCATAGACTGACGCACGGACACAAGGACGGGTGCATGGACGGACGGAAGGATGCACAGATGGATGCACGGACGGACGGATGCACGGACCGACGGATGAACGCACAGACGAAGGAAGGAACGCACGCATGGATGAACGGACAGGTGGACCGACGGGTGGACGCACGGATGGACGCACGGAGGCACATACGGACGCAAGTACGGTCGAATGGACGCACGGAAGGTCACATGGACGAACGCAAGCGAGAACGAATGGACGGACTGATGGACGCTTGGCCCCACTCATCGTGATTCATTCCGGGGATATGCTGCGACTTTTTTAAACCTTCGCAGCAAGTAACAGGTGGGGCTGCACGTGCTGGGCGACGACACAACAGCGCGTGCAGAGCACCAGAACGTGCTGAAAGAGCGCAGTCAGAAGGCGGAAGCGGGGTGAGGAGCGACCGGTTTTCGCTAGAAAGGTGGCGAAACGCACGTGCCGCGGCGCCACCTAGCCTAGGTGGGGAGGCCTACGCACACTTTTGTAGACCGCGCAAACTGATGTTCTTATTAAGCCGATTGTCAGTTCTCTCGGGAACGTGCCCCGCCGCGGTGGTCTAGTGGCTAAGGTACTCGGTTGCTGAACCGCAGGTCGCGGGAGTGAATCCCGGCTGCGGCGGCTGCATTTCCGCCTCCATCGGAAACGCTGTAGGCCCGTGTGCTCAGATTTAGGTGCGCGTTAAAAAACCCCAGGTGGTCAAAATTTCCGGAGCCCTCCACTACGGCGTCTCTCATATTCATATCGTGGTTTTGGGACGTTAAACCCCACATATCAATAAATCTCTCGAGAACATACAGCAATAAATCTCTTGGGACATACACACAAACATACACACACTCACATACGCACACACACGCATGCCCGTGCACGCGCGCATAAACACTTTCATACAACATCGACAACGACAATAACTAGTAATATTTTCGTAAAGCTTTCAACACGAAATTCTGAGCCTAACGTGATAATAATGCTCTATCTTGTGCGATCGCGCAGTGGTGGCTCAATATCGTATGAATACAACAGTTTCACCTAAATACTTACAAAACAACGAAGACCCAGTTTTATGGGCTGATACTATATGAGGTAAGGCAATGTGTAAGAAGAGCTATTACTGACGTATAGTTTTCGAAACACGCACACAAACGTGCACACTCACACACGCACGTAGACAAACTAAGAGACATTATTTCCTGCGCAACGGTTCTTGTATTTCTCTTACCAAGTTACATTCTTGTGCACGATGAAAAGTTAACGTAAGGAAGACACAAAGCTTTTCCCAAAACTTCATTGCTCTTCGGTGCAAAGGGTAAGAAGCAATTAGATTGAGAATGAACGAACGAAACTCTTCTTGCGGAAATAACAAATGCTGCTGACCTTACTTTCCGGTGGAGGAGTGCTCCTGTGCTGTCCAGGAAGCGATTTCAATTTTAGCAGCCCGGGCTCTCTTCGACAGCGGAAGTTAATAATGTCCGCGTTGCCCGAGCGCCAGAATAATCCGATTTCTCTGTACGCTTCATATAGAACAAGAACTACACACGAAAGTCGGTGAGCCCACGTTCTTATATCTTAACGCCCATTCTGCATGGCAAATAAGAAATCTCTGCAGGCCGGAAAACAACTGTAACAACGAAAGAGACAACAGCCAAGGAGCCACCCTAAATGTAAGTGGAAAAAAGCGAACAAACTTCGCGATCAATTTGACATTGCACGGCAGCTGCTCTTAATTAACAAGCGCCTTTGGTCTTTGTCCTTCACATTTTAAGTTAGCGCTGTGAGGGCAGGCGAGCCGCAAGTCCACCGCATAAGAAAAACTACAACGACGCCCATTCCGCATTCCACATGACCGGCCTGCTGAATATTGCAATTCTACCGGCAGTGCTGACTTCTGTTTTTTTGTGATGTGTCATGTTCTATTCTGCGCTTTAGACATTAGGAAACACAAAAGTCCCACTTCTCTTCAAAGGATACCGCGTCGCACGCAATTTATTGAAGTGTTTGATGAATTATCAGTACTTCAGTGTTTCCTTTTGTTTATGCTTCAGATTTGTCGATGTGATAGCTCACTAGCGTCATTGTTAATTTTATAGCAATATCAGAGTGAAGATGTCAAAATGTGTGTAAAACAGTTGGCTTGTGCGACAAATATGCGTAATTAAAAAAATATGACCATCTTTCTCTGCGAACGCTGATTTCAAGAGAAGTTCTGTCGTACACCTATGCCGTTGTGGAGAGGGGGCTATGTTGGGCTTTTATATAGGATAATGGCCGTTATAATCACTTCGTAGTCACTGGTAAACCGCAATTTTCCCCGCAACCATATTCAGCTAGGTGAAGTTGGTCCGTTTATGTTCCATCTCTGATGACATGATCGCTAGCGTGCATGACTGCAATGTTTTCCGAAACGGTGTTCTTCACTGTCTTTTATTCTACGTGCAATGCACGCGGACAACGTAGAATCAGCGAGTTCCGATAAACGCCCTAATCAGACAGTGTCGCCATCGGTCGTTGGCTGACGAAACAGTTAGTGCAACTCCATTCTCAAGACCGCACGAGTGGCTTTGACTGTGTGGACTGTCAGCAAAAATTCAGGTGCCGACTTCATTTTCAAGTGAAGCTTAAAGTGTACTTCAGATTTCGAAGTGACGGATGTGGCAGCGGCTTTGTAGGCGAAAAATGCAGTGCCTGCGAGTGCGCAAAAACGTGGCCTATTTTCTTGCATATGCTGTTTTTCAAAAACTTGTTTCCTCTCTATTGTGGGGTTGCCAGCGATTAGCCGTTTTTGATATGTCAACCATAATCTTTCACGTATTTCACTCGTCATTTTCTATTGTAGTAATCAGAACAACTACTTATTCAGCAGCAACACGCAAGGATAACCCAACACCGATTGACTGTTCCCTAGGCATGAACGCATGACTCTTGTTGTTGCATATAGCGTCCGAAGCATTGCATTTCTAAGCGTGTGGACGAAAGTCCAATTTGTAATATGAAGGCCGGGAATTGTTTGGACGGCACCAGTGCGACTGGATAGGAAGAAAGAAAGAGAAATAAAAAGGAAGGAAGGAAGCCACAAAAGGGAGAAGGCAGGGAGGTTAACCAGAAAGACATCCGAATGGCTACCCTACGCTGGGGCATTGGGGAAGGAGACAAGAAAGTTAGGAAACAAAAAAGAGTGAAGGAAACGAGAAAAATGCCAGCCCTGCACGGTAGGCGCAGCACAGTCACAGTCAAAGCTAGAAGAGTGGCCTTTCAGAGCCTTTTCAATACACTCAATAGGTAACTACAACAAGTACACTAGCTTGGTAACCACTAGGGAAATAATAATAAGCTTTCCGGTAGTAAGCCGGCATTCGCTATGCTATTTTTCGTCATTCTTCTGAGAAGCGTGGTGTCCGCTATACACTTGCAAGGAATATTGTGCCAAAGGGTCAATGCGGTGGCTCACGACGATGAGGAATTAAGGCTTAAGTGGGTATGTGCCACAGTTATGAGAGAAACAAGAACAAGATTTTGTAATGGGTTGGAGCATTGGACGGCCCACTCGTTACGCTATTCGCATTGTGCGACGACTGGATGTTCGTTCGCTGTTGTAAAACGCTTTATAAGTCGTAATAATGCGACTGCTTTCACAACATCAAGCCAGCCTAAGGCAAGTTTGACAACACGTCACAAGCACCGGAGTAGCTCAGTCGTAGATTATTGGGTTGGCACCCAGCGGACTCGGGCTCAAGCCCCACTGTTTAAAAGGTGCAAGATTGTTTTTTTTTCTAATTTCGCGCGATGTGGTTACGGACACCGGCGGCAGCGGACAACATGCAACTGGGCATGACGCCCGTTGTGATCTCATAACAGCTTTCGCTGCAAAAGGGAGTGACAGACAGTAACTTCACTGTAGCGTGTAGAACTCCACTGCAAATCAGAGGCGTTCACACAAACCCGTCTTTCTTAAGGAACACAAGAGGGCTTTCGCTGCCTTGTGCACTGTCGAGGGATGTGGACGCTGCTGTAATAGCACCAGATTAGAATGAGGCCGATCATCCAGTCGCTGGATTGCGTTGGCAAGTACTTGTATGCCTGAGGCAAATCAATGACAGTGGCACAGCAGGTGTTCGATATTTTTATCGTTGCCGCTAACATCGCATGCCGCACCGTCAGTCATTCCGAATAATGTGGCATAAGCTTTCGTGAAACCAACTCCCCGCCAAATGCAATATAGAAGCGAAATAAATAAATAAAGAAAAAAAGGCAGCAAGGTTGTTTTAGTGTAAACATGAATAACTAAGGCCTAGGAACATACGGTGCAATTTTCAAAACCATGACCTTCTTATTGAGGTTTTTTTTTAAGTGTTCATTCAATTTAGTTAGACTGAATACCTATACGTCCATTCATAGCAGGGGAATGTTTGAATGGTAGTCGATTGTTTTTGTGTTTACGAGAAGCAGGAAAGACACCTCTTTTACCCACGAATTTCAGACTATTGAATGTCCTTCCTGCGAGAAAATAGCCGCTCACCACTATTTATTTTTCTCCAGATGAGAAAGGAAAGCTCTTCCAAGCGATTAACTTGGCCTATTATTGAGCGAGTTAATCCTGCTCCTATGGGTGCAATTGCCCAAATAAAGCAGATGGCCAGTACAATCAAAATTGCTGTGAAATTGAAAATATTCAAGCCCTATTCGCCACCAAAGTATTCGCGCTGGCAGTACAATTTTATTAAGGACTCATATATAGAAATAGTTTCGGGACACTCCGTTTCGTGATAATATTTTCAACGTACGAAGCTTGCACAACGCTGCTGAATGTCATAGAACCGTGGAAATACATTTTTTAAGTGATAATGTTACTTTATCTAAAAATTTACTGCATCTTGCTTGTATCAATTGAGTACACATTTGTGCTTCCTGGTGAAACAGTGCAAATTAAAACTGCACCAACAATACGAGAAGAAGCGATACTGAGGTCCTGATGAAAAAAACATTTACCACTAGCCTTGGCTTGACTATAATCGTGCAGCTTAGTTACAGTTCAGTTTCTCTCTTCAACTGCGCGTAAGAGATGGCTTGCTTCACGCTACTAAATGCGAAGCATTTCATAGCAAACTTCGGCGACTATAAGCGTATCTATCTATCTATCTATCTATCTATCTATCTATCTATCTATCTATCTATCTATCTATCTATCTATCTATCTATCTATCTGTCTATCTATCTATCTATCTATCTATCTATCTATCTATCTATCTATCTATCTATCTATAATATTTAGCCACCGAGTTACGCCGGTGCTGTGACTTTTCAAACTTGCCTTAGGCAGGCATGACCTAGCACCAATGGCACAGTGGGGCTCGAACACAGGGCCGCTTGGTGCCAGCCCGGTCTTATGCCACTGGGCTACTCTGGTGCTTGTGACTTGTTGTCAAGCTTGCCTTAGGCAGGCTTGAATTCAGGAGAACAATCGCGTTAATACTACTTATAAAGCATTTTACAACAGTGAAAGACCAACCAGTCGTCGCACAATGCAATTAGCGTAACGAGTGGGCCAACCAATGCTCTAACCCATTAAAAAAGCTTGTTCTTGTTTCCCTAATAACTGCGGTGCATACCCGCTTCAGCCATAATTCCTCATCGTTGTCAGTTACTGTATGGACAAATGGCACAAACGTTCTAATAAGTGTTTAGCGGATACCACGCTTCTGAGAAGAATGACGAAAAATAGCCTAGTAAATGCCGGCCTATTGCCCAAAAGTTTGTTATTAATGCCCTATTGTGTACCAAGCAAGTGTGCTTGCAGTAGTTACCTAATGAGTGTTTTAAAAAGGCTCTGAATTCCGCTCTTCTAGCTTTCGCTGTGACTGTGCTGTGCGTATACCACGCAGGCCTGCCGTTTTTTTTCTCAGGCCAGCCCTTAGGGCCTGAGCATTTGTGAACTCGAAACCCATGTTTTCAATGTCTGTCTTATGAAAGAGAGTTTCATTACAGACTCAAGCAAAGGCTGCCACTCCTCGTGTAATCAATTTATTTAAAAATTTGGCAGATCCCACCTACCTGGGAATCAACTTTATGCAAAGCACACGAAAGGAAGGTGACCGTGTTGCATTTTTTTATTGATCGACATGTAATGAAATGACGCTTAATATATGTACAAACGTGGGCAGCAGAGACATGTGTTGAATAGTTGCAGGTGTTTATATAACCAGTTTTCCACTTGCACAATGATGTCAGCAGGAAATGTGTTTTAGCAACACCAGAAGCCGATAAGAAGCGCTGATGCTTGCGAAGATGCTGGCCCTTGACACTTCTACTTGAATCAATTTCAGCGCATAGCACCCCACCACAATTGACGTTAACCCGACGTGATGGCTGTATGAAAGGAGTACACATATATTGTTTATAAAATTGAGTAGGTGGCACTGTAACCGCTATTGACGTTTCGCAAAGTTTAGCGTCTATTTCAAAAGTACTTCGGAGACCTGGCGTGGCTCTGTGGTAGAATGCTTGACTGCCACGCAGAATTCTTGTGTTGGTTTCTTGCTGGGACCCTGAAACTTATTATTTGCATTCGTCGGGTCGCCAACGCTGCCTATGTCAGGTTTTTCTTAACACTGACATTTATTCTATGCCTTCATTGGGTCGACGCTACCAATGTCGGGTATTGCTTACCGCTCAAGCGTTAAAAATGCCCCTGTGTGTTCTTGACGTTCCTGAGTGTCAATCACCTTTGGCACCAAGCCGCTTACCAGCGGCACTTAGCCGCCCGTTAGTATGTGCCACTGTCTGGCGGGAAGTGTTTGATGCCGTACGCGACGGGATTGTGACATTATTTATGTCTTAACCAGCACGCCATATTTGTCAAACCATCTTACCCACCCATGCTAAATTATGTTCACGTCAAGTCAAGGGGGTGACCACGAGAGCACCCCCTTAACTGGGCAGATAGATAGATAGATAGATAGATAGATAGATAGATAGAAGATAGATAGATAGATAGATAGATAGAGAATATAGATAGATAGATAGATAGATAGATAGATAGAGAATATAGATAGATAAAAATAGATAGATACATAGATAGATAGATAGATAGAATAGATAGATAGATAGATAGATAGATAGATAGATAGATAGAGAGATAGATAGATAGATAGATAGATAGATAGATAGATAGATAGATAGATAGATAGATAGATAGATAGATAGATAGATAGATAGATAGATAGATAGATAGATACGCCCAATGTCGCCAAAGTTCGCTAAAGAATGCTTCGCATTCCAAAAATGGCGTCGCAGTGAAGCACTGGCTAATCACTGGCGGCAATTGTGTTAAAACTGTTGGCATGAGAATGCTACTATAGGGAACTCCTAGAAACTCATCGCATCCGTTAGCCACGACGCTGAGCATAGCTCCTCCCTCTGAGTAAAAACGACTTTGGAGTTAGCTCAAACATTTATCGTAAACTCCTATATTTTGTCCAAGCACACTGCGCTGACATATATAGCAACATGTTCAGTAGTTTAGAGAGGGAGAAAAATTTAGAGTAAAAAGGAGATTCGAAGAAATAGACATAGAAAAAGAAGGAAAAGAAGTAAGTTTGCCCAGATTGTTGTTCCGTCAACCTTTGCGCCAATGGTGCAATGATGCCATAACTTTTTGGTCTTCAGTACTTCTATTATACTGCTACAAGTTAGTGGCTGACTTTTGAGAAATTGTTGAGTCAGCTTGCCGAACTACTGTTTCCACAAGCTCAGGCATAGTGTGACTGAACACAAATCAAACAGTTCCCCTCTGTTCAGCAAAACACCACGTGAATCTAAAAACAGCAATACTGTTACTATTTATACACATTAAACTATAGAGAGCTCGTGAGGTTCATAACCTATAGCTTACTTCATTTTATTATAGACAATTTTCAAATGGGTACTGAAGGATATTTTCAATATGAATATATATTTTGTTTACACATGTTGCAGTAATCGTCAATGGTTTTGGAGTTAAATAAAGATATAAATCTATTCGCTACAGATCTAGTAAGTCCATATGATCTAGGAAAATAGCTGGAGGCATTATTGTAAGGTATTGAGGGCATTAGTGATAACATCACCTACTAGAACAAGTTTGCATACCTTCCTGTTTTACTCCTGAATACATCCACCTTTCTAAATTTGTCTGCGTCAATGTTTTTTGTAGTTTTTGGGGAACAAAATACTACTCTCTGCGCCTTTGGCCACGCGAATCAACCTAATTTTGTATAGGTTGGGATGAGTCGAACCTTGTTTACTAAGGAACATTGAAATAAGTTTAGTTTTGTACCGACAATCACTACATACACTCCTCTGTTAGTTTCTCGGTTGTAATAAAAACTCTCACTATCTCACAAACGACCATGCCCTTATAAACGTTTAGGAAGAAGCTGAAAAGAATTTTTCTCGTTTACATTTTATGAGTATAGAGTCTTTGTACGCTCGACACTTCACATAGGGCAATTTCACAATTCGAAACGTAACCAAGTAATTTGTGCTGTGGCGATGCCATTCAATGCTACAAAATCATTCATGTGACTGTTGTGGCACGCTAACGTATGACATTCAGTGACGTAAGACAGCACTGGCTTGTTTGTGCATGTATACGGGTAACGATAGACTGACTTTAGCTCGACCGCCTCATTCACTTCACCCGGGCAGTACGACTACACTTAGCCTGCTTAAACAACCGGTCGTTTTGTTGTGACTTCACTTCTTTTATCTATTTTCCTCTCTCTATGTTGCGTAGACCTCTTAAGACCGAGTTGAAACATAACATTTAGGAAACACGGCATTTTTACTACTGTTTTTGCCTGCTCTAAAGAGTGTGTGCGCGTTTTAAGCATATACACCTTACCTGTACATTTGGGCAAAGGCGTAACTCAAGCTACGAAAGGTGCAGATGACTGGTTATGCAACTGCAGGTGAGCCATTAAGAAGGCTTTTAAAGTGGTCATAGTTTTGAAGAGCATTGTGATCACTGCAGCCATGTTTGTCTTGCCAAGCTTTGTTCGTAAAATCCACCCTTACGAAATCGGTTGTATTTCTGATAGATGTGGATAATGTTCCCGCGTAATCAGAACAACTACCCCTTCAGCAGCAACACGCAACGGTACCAAACCATCACCACCTAATACGCTACCATTTCACAAGAAGGATTAGCTAACTCGCCGGTTCCTTTCCCGCACCTAGTTAATAAACTCGTCGAAAAAAATTCCAGTGCCTGCTTTGTCTTATAGTGAGGTATTCTAGTGAGGTTGTTAGTGCCTATCAATATTTCATGAACATCTTTACTGAAAGCTTGTATATCGTTCGTCGTAGATGGATCGTAACCTCGAAAGTGAGAGAGAATATATATAAGCAAGGTTTGGAGGTATACTAGAGTACGCCGAGTTCGCTAAACTACCAGGACAGCTAAGATTAGGTAAATTGGAAACTTGATTTAAATGAAGGTGAAATACGAAGGAAACAATGAAATTCAGCAAGCCTTAGCTGCACAGCAAGACTATAACCAAATCACAGCATATTCATGGAGTGAATTGTGTTGAGTGTTGCGCATGAATGAACCGCGCACGAATGGACCATCCGGCTATTCATGCGCCCCATCACTCCATCCGTGCTCCCCTCTGTCCGTGTGTTCATTCCTCCAAGCTTCGGATGAATGGACAGACAAAGGCACAGATGCATGGACGGACGAAAGGAAGCACGAACAGACTGACAGGCGTACGAATGGACGGACGGTCGGAAACAAGAACGAACGGACGGACGGAAAAAGCACGGACGCACAGACGGACTCACCGACGGACGGTTGTATGAATGAGCGAAAGCACGGACGCACAGGCAGACGTATGGACGCATGAACGAACGGAATCACGGACGGACAGACAGACAGACGGACGGATGGACGGGCTTATAGATAGAAGCTCAGATGGACAGATGGATGGACGAACAGAAGCATGGAGGCACGGACGGACAGACAGACGTAAGCATGCATGAACAGACAGACGCACAGAAGCACGGATAGATAGACGGACGGGCGAACTGATAGACGCATGGACGTTTGGATGCACGAATGGATGAGTGGATGCTTCACCACACTCATTATCATTCACTTCGTAGGTAAGCAGCGGAAATCACCATTGTCATCTAGGTATATTATTCCCAAGGAGATATACACACAACGCCATTTATTGAGCTGGTCATAAATTAGAGGTGGCTACATACTACATACGGAGGAGGGAACGATTCACGGCGTGAGCTTCGCCCGTAAAAGAAAACGCGGTCACCTCACGACGTTTCAACGACAAATGCTCAGGCACCTGCGCGCAGCTAAAGTTCCCCACGACTTTTCTGAAGAAACCCTCGCGCTGCATTGAGTTTAGAAAAAAAGCTTAACCATTTCGAATACTTTGTACTCCACCATGCGAGACCAGTTAGACGTACAAAGGCCCTTAGCGCGCTTACGATAAAAGACAGCATATCCACAGAGTGAATGAAGAGGACTGGGGCAAAACATCCGTCCATCTATCCATGAGTCCATTCCTCTTTCTGTCCGTCCATCATTCCGTCTGTGCGTCCGTCCATGCGTCCATCTGTGCGCCCACGGTGCATCCGTCCATACATCCGTCCGTGAGTCCATGCGTGCGTCTGCCCGTCCGTACGTGCATCCGTCTGTTCATGCAACCGCCCATGCGTCCATCCGTCAGTCTGTCTGTCCGTTCATCCATTCATCTGTCCTTCCGTTCATATCTTTGTCTGTCTGTCTGTCTCTCTGTCTGCCTGTCTGTCTGTCGGTCTAAACGTCCGTCCATCTGTCCGTATGTCCGTCTGTCTCTATGTCTGTCCGTCTTGTCAGTCCGCCCGTCCATCTAGTGAACAATCCAAGTACAGCCATCTCGCATCTTTTCATTATAAATTCATGATATACAAGTACCGTCATCCAGCGGACATTTCAACGACTAAAGTAGAGGTGGCTACCTACTACTACTATTATTACTACATACATACATACATACATACATACATACATACATACATACATACATACATACATACATACATACATACATCGAGGACACACGACCTGCGGATTAAGGAGCTTCGCCCCTAAATGTGGTTATTGATTTAGCGTGCACAGTACTCTACTATGGGAGAGCTAAAAGCCGTCCCTTCAGCTTCACGCCTGATGAAGCCTCAACATTGACAAGAACCCATGCTTAGACAAAGTTGTTGACGATTTAGGGTACTTTATTCTACTATGGGAAAGCAAACAGCCGTCCCGTGAAGCTCAGATATGCCGTAAAGTCGGACGGGGTGATGTGTGTTTAGAAAAAGTTGTTAACGATTTAGAATACGAGGCCCTGCCGCGGTGGTCTAGTGGCTAAGGTACTCGGCTGCTGACCCGCAGGTCGCGGGTTCAAATCCCGGCTGCGGCGGCTGCATTTCCGATGGAGGCGGAAATGTTGTAGGCCCGTGTGCTCAGATTTGGGTGCACGTTAAAGAACCCCAGGTGGTCGAAATTTCCAGAGCGCTCCACTACGGCGTCTCTCATAATCAAATGGTGGTTTTGGGACGTTAAACCCCACATATCAATCAATCAATCGATTTAGAATACGAGGTACCCTACTATGGGAAAGCATAAAGCTAGCCTGTGCATGGGCCTCACACTTCACGTGGCTATGGCGACCAAAATGCCTTTCAAAGCGTTGAGGACGCCTTGAAATAGAAGGCACCAGCGGAGAACTCAGTGACTGACACTGTCATTGCAGCAAGGTTTTTCGGTCATACCCAGTTCCTTGACCTAGACAAAACTATTGGTAAGGTCAAACTGGTACAGCATCCGCAGAGTCTAATAAAATGTGCGTTGTTGTAAGGCAATGTATAATTAGCAAACCAATAAGCACTTTAATTCTGACATGGTGCTTTTACCTCATAGAGCATGTTGCCGAAGCTTTTGGAATATCTTAGCTGACACATAATTCATACACAGAATGCAGACAAAGAATTCATTGTTTAGCGTACTTTCTGATTTTCGTTTTGGCAGCGATACAGTGGAAGAAATAATTATGGTACCTCAACAAACTTACTTTTATACAATTCTAAGCAAAGGCGAAAACAGTAGAAACATTTTTAGAAATAGTATCCCTTACAAAAATGCTTATAGAGATTTAATTGAGGCTAAATTGACTTTTCTCAATAGGATGTTCTGTGTTTAAATTAAGCGTCTATTGAGTTTTCTTATTGAGTTACACAAGGACATTGGCCACAGTGTTTCTATTGAATATCAATTTTTGCGGATGAATTGAGCGTCTTTTGAGCGAATCAAAAGGAAGTATTGACCAGCTAGTGACTTTCTGTACCGAGTGTCAATTGAAACAATTTAGGAGCGTATATTGAACCCTTATTGTGTTCGGTCAAAATCATCAATAAGCAAGTGTGTTATGCAACTTTAAAATATTCACGCTAACATTTCTTGAAAATTTGCCACTTGACTATTATATTTCAGAAGCAGTACCGAAAAACTGCTATCAGTTCATTCTTTAAGCGGTTGCTAGAAATAAAATAGGGGTGATCATTGAACACTTGCCCGAGCGACAGTTTCCGGTCGCGTGCGTTATTTCGATTGGAAACAGGTTCGGTACCTAAAACAAGGCATAAACTGGGTGATAATCACGAATTAGGACACGGGTACACAATTCACATGAATACCACACGCTCACGTACACAGTGATGCACGGTGTTCTATAAATTGTTCAATCCAAGAAGCAAAGCACAAATCTGTTAGCATCGTTGTTTATTTCTACCAAAACGACAATAGAGACGACTAGGATTATTTAGTTGGTGGAGCGCCTGTTTCCGAATCACTAGGGTGAGGCCCGCCTGTAAGAAATGCAAAAAAGAGAGAAGGCCTTGTTATTAAAATAAAGTATCTAGAAGAGGAGGGCTCAATATTTTAATCCCGAATAATTACGCAGTTCAATATTTTAATATCCTACGCACATTACGTTTTTTGGTTTTTCTAACTTACAAGCTTGGTTAACCTCGCCGCCTTTCCTCTCTATTTATCTCTCTCTCTCTCTCTAACTTAGGAATAGAACGTATGAAGCCAATGAAAAACGACAAACTTACCTTCAAAATAATCAAGTGAGGCACGTGGTTTGCAGATCCAGTAATTGCAGTGAACGTTGATCACAAATCAAGGTGACGGCGTCCATTTCTGTAGTTTGCAGAAAGGAAGCTGCGCTGGAGTCTTCGAGGTATTCATTTTTCCGCTGGAAAGTTGCGATGTTGGGTCTGATGAACGGCCGTGCCACTGGCACAAATGTCCATGTACCGTAAAAATTGCATCACAGGCAGCGGAGTAGCTTCTTCACTTTTGAGCAGATAGTCTGCGTAAATCACGGCACCCACTCTCCCTGAAATCAGGCCAAGAACAATCAAGTGACAAGCACGAGCCACACGTGTGACTCCAGTGAGCGATTGTGAAGAAAGAAGTGCCGCATGGAGGGATAGACAACAAGCGCAAATGGCCATCTGAAACTTTCATTTCACACGGGTGTAACTGGCAGCTAATACTGTGAAGCTTGTTTGAGAGCTAAGTTTCAAGTTTTCATAACGTAATGTTAAACACTCTACAAATAATTTTTTTTCTCGTTCTCCTTTCTTGATCGCAACAGCAAAAAGGCTCAGGTGCCTTTTCACCCGTTCAGTGGTTGCCAACTCCCCGTGGTTCCTTTCTGCACGTGCAACCACCACCGCTCTGGACTTGTTAAAGAAAAGAAAGAAAAAAATTGCTCGCAGCTTCCCTCGGGGGAACACTGAGGAGGATGCGGAGCATATATATGGTTAACGGGGTGTTAAAGTGCGACTTACTTGGGTCGATGGCTAAATCGGTTAACGTGGTTGTGAAATGGGGTGTTAAATTGCGACTTACTTGGGTCGATGGCTAAATTGGTTAACGTGGTTGTAGGAGGGGGTGTTAAATGAGTGAACACGTACACACGTATGCGAAAGGGCGGCGCTGGTCGAAGGGACGTCGATCATTGTGTTTGTGGATTCGTTGGAATTCATTTCACCGCAACCTTGGACGTCGACGCGCCGTACAAACCAACCGACGAGCGGCAACTAAGGGAGCGAGCGCCGTCCTTGAGTATATATACAGCACGACGGCGCATGCACTGTCAGCTGTCGAATGTTCGAGAAGGGGGAGAAGCGCAACGGCGCATGCGCGCGCGTCAGCTGCCGATGTTCTCGAAGCGCGACGGCGCATGCGCGCGCGTCAGCTGCCGATGTTCTCGAAGCGTGACGGCGCATGCGCGCTACATTATACAGCTAGCGAATGTTCGTGAAGAGGAGAAGCGCACGCGGTGTGTACAAGGAGAATTAAAGAAAAGTTGCTGGAGTGGAAGCTCCTGCGATGCCTTGCCAGCAGAAGTGAAGCCACCTATTGCCACTGCCAAGATGGTGGAAACATGCTCTTTTCTGATAGTGCCCGCTTAAACATCAAGTGGCTTTGATACGTTATGTAAATACTACGGTAGTTCTATATTAAAGGATGGTTGTTCCTGACGAAATAACACTCAGAAACAAATATGGATGACTGAATCTTCAAAGAACTTTGCCTCCAATTAGAGGCTCACTACGAAAAACTAGTGACATTAAGACGCACTTGGAGCACTATGAGGCCCCAAAAATGTTGGTTGCATTAAACTCTTTGGGCGTGCGAGGGAAACGCTTCGTTTTCGATCGCTGAACGGCGACACTTTATCATGCCCCTAGTAAGATGGCCACCACAGCCGCCATCTTGCCAGAGGAACGGCTTCACATCTGCCCATTCATTTCCACTCCAGCAATTTTTTTAATCCTCCTTGGGTGTGTAGAGGAGGAAGGGTGCACAGATGGTGGAGGAGTGAAGCGCGCGCGGTGTGTAGAGGAGGAAGGGATGCACAGATGGTGGAAGAAGGAGGAGGAAGCTTGCGGACGGCGCCGCACTACAAGCCTCGAGTATTAGATGCTCCGCATCTAAAAACAGGTCAGACCGGCGACATTTTGAACAAATAAGTGCGCATTCCGTAGCCCACTAATCTCCCCCACACGAGTCGACAGCAGGGGAAATAGGGCCCGACCTTTGAAAGACGCGGCGAATATGCAATCTTTTCGCGGAGAACTGCTACCACCATGCGTCTTCTCCGTGTGTTTACCTTACTTTTGATGAAGTAATAATTATAATAATATAAAAGTAATATGAATTATAATAATTATAAAGGCCCTGTCTCTCAATGCACAGAAGCTGCATTGCTATAAACAACGGATGAACAATATTTTTGGTAATCCCAGAAGTCAAATTTTTTTCGCATACATGAGGAAAATGCATCTACCACTCTTGACTGCTACACGCCAGTGTGTATGAGCTAAATATCCGGGTACGCAATTCAGAAACACGTGCGTCGGACAGCTAGTACCTGAAAACATTTCCTTGCGTACAGTTTTATGTAATACATTGCTGCTTACCGGAGTGCTGCAACTGTATGCATGATGCAGGGCCCATAATGACGAATCCACCTTGCAGAAATATACCCGCAATAAAAGGGCAGAACACGCATATACGCACACACACGTTTTGTGCGTTGGGCCCCCAATATTGATGTAGCTATAGGTGTCAACATCCATCATCAGATATCCCTCATTGAGAGTGATCAGTACTAGGTCAATTAAACGTGTAGAGACGGCGGTTCAGTTTAGCGGTTCTTAACGCATGTATATTAAATATTAAATGACTGCGGTTTAGTTGAACATTTTTTAAACGCATGTCAATTAAAACTGTAGTGACGTCGGTTCAATTGAATATTTCTTAACGCAGGTCAATAAAAAATATAAACAGTGAGAGTGAATTGACTTTTTCGTACTTCATCTCAATTAAATTTTCGTTTAGCGCACTCATCAGAAGATGCCGTTGAATTGACCGTCTATTGAGTCAAAAAGGCCTAGGCTCGTGGTCAATTGAATCTCAAAGTCCATTTTTGTAAGGGATGCGTAAGGAAGCAATCAATATATTACTGCTGCATCGCAATCAGTTTCGTTCTAGATTAATGTGTGTACTCGAGTACTAGTAAAAGCTGGCTTCCCTTTTTTAAGGATGCAGCATCTGGCGACGCCATTTGCATTGTGTTCGCGTGTTCAAGTTGATTTATGCCGCGTCCTGGAATTCTAAACGAAGCAGCATCAAATATTGAGCGTCATCCCAGCAACAATGCTTAGCCTGAGCTGGCGTACGAAAAACTGAGCATCTGTGCAATAACACAAGCGGGAACAAAAGAACGCTATCATGAATAAAAATATGAGCTGCGAGACTGCGGATAGCGCAGTCCCACGTTTACAACGTTTATTTAACGAGCGACCTCGGCTCAGTGAATGTGCGTGGAGCTCGCAGATGTAGCGACGGTGCACGCAAGCTTGCCCCACCCCATGTATTGTCCGAAACAACGTTGCAGAAAAACTAGTGCACAAATAAAAAACACGAACCAGAAAAAAAGCGTCCTAAACACACTCACTCACTTACTCCAGTATACCTAGCCTTTTTTATGAAGGCGTCATAACAATAAAAATGAAAGACGACACCGTTGACAGTATGACGTGATTACATGGGCATACAAGAAGATCCACTCGTTTTTGTTTTTCTCTGGCGTTAAAATATGCGGAAAGTGAAGCTTACTCGGTTACGTGGTATGCAACGAAACGTTACATCGAAGGGACGTCACCGAGACGTCGCCTAGACGTCATAATTTTCGGCGATTTCTGGTGTCATATGGTGATGTCATCACGTGATCATCATTTTTGTCACCTATATGTGAAGCAACGGTATACTGTCTTCAACGTTCGCATATCGCATTTGATTAGGCATTTAAGGTTTTTAGGTTAGTAAAGAAATAACAAAAATGTGACAATTCAAGCAGCTGTACTTCGTGCACAACGATGAAACAGTGAAGCTGTTGATGTTCCTTTCAGTCATTCACAAATCTTGTATTACTGCGCGTCATCGAACAATCTTTGTTAAGAGAGAGAGAGAGAGAGAATAAAATGAGGGAAAGGCAGGGAGGTTAACCAGATAATGGAGCATCCGGTTTGCTACCCTGCACTAGGGGAAGGGGGAATGGGGAAGAAAGATTGGAAAGAAAGCGAAGAGGGAAATAGACGCGCGCGAAAAAGAAAGGGGGGGGGGAGCTGGGGTGCTACAGTCTATACAATAGGCCGCTGCCACGCAAAAAGTTCAGTAGGGCCTTCACTGATTTTCTGTGAGCACACAAATCATGTCTTCTTTCCAGCACTGATTGTTCAGACAAAGGTCTGTCGTCAAGGCGAGCTAACGCAGCAGCTAGTTGCCGTCTTTGAACGCTGTAATGAGGGCAGAATCTTTGTTAAGCTTTGAGGTTGTAGTTATTGCAAACTTATCATACCCCTCTTATACGCAGAGAAGCTTACGCTTATGATGCTCGACATGTTATTTCTATTGCTCTTCATTAAATAATCTTTGTTAAGCTTTTCTGAGGTAGTATAGCTGCCACTTTTCATAGTCCCGAATTATCACGTGACAGTGGTGTGAATATGGTAACGCACGCGCCTTTTGTCCAGCTAACGGTTGGCTTTTCCTTTTTTTAGCGGAGGTTCGGCGTTGTGGCACACATGCAATTACCGCGGCGCACATACACGCGTATTATGATGAGAGTTTTCTGATGGGCCACACAGATCTCCGTAGCACGTACCCGTTTTTTCATCTAACTGTTGCCTTTAGTTTATTTTTGGAGCACCACTGGTGAACAGTGGGGTTTACCAATTGTCTGGGACGCATTCTCGTTTGTGGTGTCCACAAGTGTTACCACAAATCTCGGACACAAATGGCTCGACCATTAATCGCTTTGCTGTTAGAAAATATTAAAAGCGAAGATAATGTGAACACACACAAGTTTATGACCGTTTGGAAAGTGCCGTTCATTTTAGGAAGCAAAATATGCCTTCCGGCAGTACATGTGTCAGTATATGTTTAATATTCTTGCAAAACGTTGCAATTTTGCAATTACGGAGAAGTAAGTTGAGATTTTGATTGCACCGAGACCCGTGGCAGTACTTTCTCAAAAAACAAAGAAAACTTGGTCCCTAGCATGATGTCAACGCAAAATATCCATTTGCAATGCAGATTACTCCCTCTTGCAAGTTCTTGTACAATAGGACTGCTCACGTGAAGTCCGGAGCAAGTTGTGTTAGATTAAGTGCCACGCTTGTTTACAGATTGGTTTCACCTATAAAAAGACAGGAATGCATCGGCCTCTTTCTGAGACATTACGTCCTAGCATGAGCTCAAGCACCAATATACATGTTTTTGGAGTGGACATTTGTCATAAGTTACCGTATGCTAGAGAACTGACAAATGACAGGTCGGCTTCACTCAGCGTGGTTCTGCAATAATGTTCTAAAAGTATTGAAATTTGAATAAATTCCAAGACATTTTTTTTGTTATTTGATAGCGCTGTGTGCAGATGAATACCTTGCTCCCTTCGTTTTGTTCTTTTTTTTCGTACTCTGCTTGTTAACTGACCCCTTGAGTGCAAGTGCTAGTTGTGTGCTCATTGCGAAAATGCTTTCCGTGCACGTCGGATCAAACAGTGGGAAATATATTAAGTTTGTTAGCTGGGTTATTTGGAAAAAATGTATGGTCAAAGACACCATGATCCAGAACTGAAGCCATTGAATTGTGGCATGCTGGCCCACAGCAAATACCTACACAACTGCCTTCTGCTGTTTTGCTAAAACATAGTGTTTACACATTAACCAGACCTTACCTAACCCAGCACAATCCAGTGCCACGATGGGTCAGGTTTGGTTGGTTACTTAGGTATCTAACATAGGTATATTTCGAAAATGTTCATGGTGCCCGCAACACATTTAACAATTAATCCGTTGGTAGTTCCGCACGCAACTTCTGAAGGGTGGAGGAAGACTGGACATTCTACAGGTGTACATGAATATTATTGATGGCCTTCTCAGTGCCTCATACTTGGTCTCCGTATCACATCTCTATATATATTTACAGACTATCATGCTTTCGTTGATGATTTCGTAGATATTGTTCTTGTTTCTTTTTCGCTACGAGTTTCTTTCACGACACCTAACGAAACGGCAAAACTGTGCAATAAGGAGGTTTCGCTTATTTAATCACTGTAGTTTGGTATTCTCGAAGTTACTCTTTTTGGTATGTGTGCAGTTAAAGCTCAGGGCAATGGTTTTCCATCATCTCACTGTAATACGCAGCCCCCCTTTGGCGCGACTAAAACTAAGAAGCGACTGAAGTCTTACATTATCAAACCATTGTCGTCGCGCAACTAAAGGCACAACCTAGATGCATTCTGATGGTTCAGCAATTTCTATGGCTTGAAAGTGTCGGCATTGGGAAGTATTGTTTGGAAAAACGCAGTCTGATTAGAATGCAGCCGCGTCGGTGCAGCGTCAGCTGCCCGTAATATTTACATCTCTCGGGGTCAGCGCAAAAGGGCTTGCTTCTGCAACGTGGCAAATATGCAAAAACACTGAGCATCTTTTCGTGACGAGGTTTTAAAAATAATAGCGAGTGCCTTTGAAGCTGCTAGAATAAATATGCAGTGAACAGTGCATTTGAAGGAGTGTTTGTGTATTGAAGAGAGGGAGGGTGGTGGTGCGTGCAGTGAGTGGTGTGTGAAAGTTTTTTACTGCTATTTTCTGGAATACATGCATGAATAAGTTCGATTATTTTATTGTGTTTACTGTTATGTTACTTTACCATTCATTATAATGTTATTGGTGACTTCTGTATGACGTTTGCTAATGTCCCGTGATTCTTTTTTTATATATATATGATATATAAGGAGATGTTGGCGCACCATATCCCGTGGTTGAAGACGAATTGAGCGTCTACATACCTTAGAGATTCGGGGTCTTTTGCTAACCCACGCACGAATAGTTTCATCGAAACGCACAAATAATAATTAGGCTAGAGGGCACAAAACAGGAGTCTGTTGACGCAGTCGTCTGATAATGAATGCGCCATACGCGTGATTCAGGAGGCAGGGGCTCGGCTCTGATATAATGACAGCACAAGTTATTCTTGTTTCCATTTAAACTTTTCTTAACACAGAAGCTTATAAGATAGGTAACGACTGTTCTTTTCTGTATTTGTATCTTTACGGTATCATTTGCTTCGAAATGTTGTGAGTAGCGGCAAAAATTTAAGTCAATCGAACTAGCAGAAATAAATCAAATGATATTTATTTGAACTTTGATACAATGCGAGGAACATGCACGAAAAATCAGCCAGGCTTGACGACGTCCATGGTCCCATTTTTTTTTTGTAGACAGAAACAAACAAAAAATGAGAACAGCAGTTCAACACTAAAACAAAAATTATAGGCTCGTGACACAACTCATAAAATACGTTCGTACTCGCTATAAACTTTGTCTTTGTGAAACAAGTATCACGCACATCACTGTTTGCAAATGCAGACGAGGCACAATACATGTGGGATGAATCACTATAAGGTACTCTAAACTAACGCGGACTGCCGAGAAGTCCGTTCCGCTCTTCCAAGCGCTACTCAAGTTGGTTGTCAATGTCTTATTCAGCTCGAGCATCTACCTGCGCAATGTTTACCGGGCTTATTTTGTATAAGAAAGGAGCGCGCCGTGTTTGTATACCCAAGATTGTAAACAAAACCGAGCCACGTGTTTGTGCGAGCGCGCAGTATGCATCCGCCCTCCTAACCGCTTCCACCGTAAGCTGTAGCGATCACAGCTAGGCGGAATTTCTGCCCCACGTATCGTTAAAAAATTGGATTTGTGGCGAGCACTTATAACATTTTACGGGAACAAGGCCAAACTAGCATTTTAAGTGAGTTTCGGCCTCTCGTATTCCGTGTGTTTTTTTATTCTTTAATCTTCCGCTAACGTAACTTTTTTGAATGATTCTGCCACACTACATTTCTTGAGTTTGAGATTTATTTAATTTTTCTTGGTTGTATCTGCTATCAAAGTTAGCTCTAATAACTACGAACTCTAAGGGAACAACTGCTGCTCGCAATTTTTTTCAGAGACGACATTATTTCTTGAGATACTTTGGCGCAGAAATTTGGGTCTGCCTTTCTGTTTGCCCGTCTACACGATTCAGCCACCCGGCGAAAGTTCAAGCCCTTGCTCAAGGCACAGCCATCTTGATCTGGTGGCTGCGTTCATACTTGTGGACATTGTCGATCAAAAAAACAAATATCGCAAGTAACTCAGGAACAACATCAATTCAAAAACATTGCGTCGTGTGTTTTCCTATTAGAACAAATCCAACCAAACGAATCTAATCTAACAAAACTAACCTGACTTGTAGAACATCAACGTAACCTGCAGTTTTTACGAGATTATGACACAATGAGAATTCGTGCGAAATTACTTCAATTATTCGGATGGGGCCTAGTTACCAGAAACTTAAGAGTTAAGTGCAATAACTCCAACGCTTGTAAATCTGTCAGAGTTAGTATCCTATAAGTGACCATCGAAAATACTTTCTGGTGCAGTTTGCTGAAGTTTCTCCATCGATTACGTCCAACTAACGATACTGGTGAAGTAACGTCTACTATTTGTTGATATGATTCGTACGAAGCTGTGTACGGTTTAATAACCTCAACAGGACCGTCAGCGTAGGCGCCGAGGGAAATATATTTTCGCTTGTATTTTGGTGCCCCGGCTAGTCTCCAGTGAATCCTAATCTTTATGTATCATTTTATAGTTCTTTTTTCTGTAATTGTCATCGATCACATAAGGTTACTATATTTTTGCTGAACTTTTTCCTATGCTCTTCATTCTACTTTATTGCCTTTCTCGTTTTGCCTGGGTCGAGCAGCAGGCTTCAGTGAACAACGGATAAAACCAGCAGCCTTGCCCGTCGATAATAAACTGTTTTTTTTTTATGTAACACCTTGCATTCCTGAGGTATTTCTTGCTTTCAGTACAAATATTTGTTTATTAGTAAACATATTTATTCATTTATTTATTTATTTATTTTGTGAAGAAGAAGATGTGCCTGCAGCAAGCAGCATCTCCAACGCCCGGCTCTCGCGGCTCGTGCTTCGGTTCGTTGCTGTGCCGATTGCTGGACGGTTCTTCACGCTGTCTCGTCGCTGCCTTTAACGGCTAATAAACCTCTTCACATTTGGTGGAAGGTGCTGTTAATCCCCGTTGCTACACCCTGGAGCTGCGAAGCCGCACGGTACCACCTGTCATGACTACCAACGCCACTACATCGACGCCTTCGCTCCAGTTCAACTGCCCTGGCCATCCTAGGCTACGGGAGCCGAAGGTCGTCAGCGGTGCGGATGGGACCGACGTCGAAGACTGGCTCGAGCACTACGAACTGGTGAGCGCCAACAATAAGTGGGATGAAGCCGACAAGCTGGGCCACGTGATATTTTATCTCACTGGCGTCGCCGAATTGTGGTTTAATAATGACAAACACAACATCCCCACATGGAGCGTCTTCAAGACGTCATGTGCTGAAGTGTTCGGTCGGCCGGCTGTCCGCAAGCAGAGGGCAGAACAGCGCTTGCGCGTCCGCTCTCAGCAGACTGGCGAGACCTTTACCAGCTATATTGAGGACGTCATCGACCTTTGTCGACGTGTGAATGACACCATGCCCGAATCTGACAAGGTCAAAAACATCCTGAAGGGCATCGACGACGGCGCATTTCAAATGCTCTTGGCAAGAAATCCGAGCACAGTTTCCGAAGTCGTCAGCCTGTGTCAGAGCTACGACGAGTTAAAGAAGCAACGCACTCTGACTCGGCAGCCTCAGCATGGTGGTGAGTCACTGTCCAGTTTCGACACCCTGCCGGACAATTCACTGCTGCTTCAGCAAGTTCGAGCCTTCGTCCGTGAGGAAGTCGCCCGCCAACTTTCCCTAGTGCCCTTCACTCACGAGACCACCACCCGTCTACCTGCCCCGCTTCGCACTGCTATTTCGGAAGAGGTTGCCCAAGCTGTTCCTGTTGCGCACCACGAGCCGCCCTATCCAGCCTTGCCCACTGCCAGCGTGCCGCGCAGCCGGTAGGCCCTCCTGTCGCCTATCCGCCAGCCGTGCAGCCTGTGGCCGCGCCCCTAACGTATGCAGCGCAGCCTGTGGCTCCTCCTGTCGCCTGCTCGCAAGTGATGCAGCCTGTAGCAGCGCCGTTCACATATGCAGACGTTGTGCGTAGGCTTCCGCAACCACTCTACACCTCGCGCTCACAGCCCGCGCACCCGGCTGCTTATACTGCACCTTGGGCGGCACCACCAGTAGCCAATTCTTGGAGGACGCCCGATAACCGACCGATATGCTGCGCCTGCTTTACTCCCGGACACGTTGCCCGCTACTGCCGCCGTCGACCTCAGACGTTCGGCGACTATGTCCGATCGTCGCAAACCGGCAGCCAACCCTTCGCGCAATACGGGCCGGTCTCGTCACCTCGCTATGCCCCAGGGTCTCTCGTGTGGCTTGCCATCCCATACCAAACTCCGGGACTCTCATCAAAACTTGTCCCCCGGTACGAGGGGCCTTACACCGTTTTAGAGAAAACCTCTCCGGTTAATTACCTAATTGAGCCAGTTTCCCGATCGGATGACATGCGCCGGCGTGCACGTGACATCGTCCATATTTCCCGCCTAAAACTGTATCATAAGCTTCTCCCTGAAACTTCTTAGGTCGCCAGGATGGCTCTTTTTTTCAGCGGGGGCGATTGTGAAGAAGAAGATGTGCCTGCAGCAAGCAGCATCGTCAACGCCCGGCTCTCGCGGCTCGTGCTTCGGTTCGTTGCTGTGCTGATCGCTGGACGGTTCTTCACGCTGTCTCGTCGCTGCCTTTAACGGCTAATAAACCTCTTCACAATTTGTTTATTTATTTATTTATTTATAGGTTCATTATTCACTCCTTCGTTCAAACGCATTATAACCAAGCCAACAAATCAATGTCGGCATTGGAAGTGTAAGGTACTACCGTGCATGAATGGATGGAATTAATTCTCTAGTCGATGCAACTGAGGCAGATTCATACGCGTTATTGAAGAAACCGTCATAAACAACACTACATAGCTTTATTTTGCATTCGACTTGGTTCATCACTTCGTCTCTACATAGCATGCGCTTCTTTTTCACTGATTTGATGTTAATGTTCACTGGAATTTGTATTTGTAATGTTTCCTCAGCAAACATTATGGTTACTGTACTATAAAGATGGTGAACTCAGCAGTGTAATACATTAAACATCTGGTATTTTACGTGCCCAAACCAGGATATTATCATGAGGCACGCTGTATGGAAGGGTTCCGGAAATTTCTGTCATCTGGTGTTCTTTAACGTGAGATGACATCGCACACTACGTGGTTCTCTAGCTTTTCCAGTAGAAAAGCGTAGTCAACCTCATCAATTTGCATATGAGTATACGTGTTTATGTGAAATTTTCTATTGGTCCCAAATAAATAACTTGCGGAACCATCGATGCTGGTCTCGATATTGCGCGCCCTTCTATAAACTCTGGTCTTATTACTTTGAGAACACTACCGTGCGCATCGCCAACATTTCCTTTCCGAGCTTTCCCACACTCTTGTATTTAAACGTTGAGTATTCATTACCAATTCCACCGTTTTCTTTATTTATAGCATTTCCTATTTATGCGTGGCACATCGGGTCTTGAGGAGGCGTCTGAACTACCCTTTTTATGTGTTTGTACTTTGAACTTTGCGAGGACGTATTGGTGCAAATCTCCACAGTGGATGATTCAACTGCAAAAAAAAAGAGAGGATGGAGTCTGTCGTAAACGAACAGAAAGTGCAAAATTCGAAAAGTACACACCACGCCTGACGGTTCATTACGAGTTTTCCTCGAGGATCTCGCTGCAATACGAATGGGAGAGTAGCTATGGATTGGGCCCCGGCCTGAACTCATCTCGCGTTGGAGCCCTGCTTAAATTGGCAGCTAGAATAGGCTCCCGTATGTTTAATGCAAGAAACGGGCTGCCCAGTCAACGGTGAAACTTTATTGATCTTTCTCTCTCTCTATTTCTCTTGAGTAGGTATGTCGCATTTAAGCGAATCAATTTCTGGTTCTCGGGACAACGGCCACTTGCAATCGAATGGCTGCTGAGGATCGAGGCACCAGCCTGTTGTGATGAAATGATCTTGTTTCACGTGTTTACTGGCGTTACTCTCGTCGTTCGACTTTCTAGCGCAGTAACTTCTCTGTAGTTACGTGTTTTTTAGCGCTTACAGGCCGCAATAAGAACGTACGCTTTTTTTGTTGGAGATGTGTACGGATTACAAGCGTCTACGTTACTTTTTTTCACTAAGGCACTGTTAGTAGCTAAGCTTTTATTGTCCTTGTTGTTGCTTTTTCAGCCGTTGTACTTTGATGTTGCCTCGAAGTTCCTGGGTTCGGTCTCGGTTGTGGTGGATCGCATTTCTAGAGAGCAGAAATCCTTGAGGCCAGCGTGCGGCGTGGTGTCAGCACACGTTAAAAAAAAGAAAACATGGTGAGCTGTCAATTTCCAGAGATTTTCACTATGGCGTCTCCTTTAACCAAAACTTGGCGTTTGGCACATAATATTGTCGACCTTTGTTGCCTCAACTGTAAGAGCTTGAAAAATGCAGACAGCAGGGTCAGATTATCACAAAAAATGTTTAACTGGCGCAAGACTGAAAATAGGAATGACCTGATGAAATGGGTCGTCAGCTTCGCTGTTTCGGCAAAGTTTATGTGATGAAGCTGGCTGTTTTTTTTCTTAACTACGCTAACAAACACTCACAAAAAGGAGGCAGCGAGGCTGTACGTGTGCACTTCCAGTTTTATTTCGTCCGTTCTTATTTGCGTAGTTAGAAAGTCATGCGACGACCGTGAACCCACTGGCATAAAAAGTTGCTCAGCACTCGCAAAATAGAGACGCAAATAAGCAGAAAAACTCCAGGACGTAAGCAAGCGCTCACTTTACACCAACAATTTAACAGGAAACAGAGGAGGCACCTAACAGGTGATGTCGAATACGTGTAGAACAGTAATTCTCAAATGCTGGTCCACAGACTCTAAAAGATTCACGATGTCAATTTAGGGAGTCCGCGAAACCCACCTTAAAAATCAAAAACGCGTTTTTTAAACTTCACCGCATAAACACCTCAATAGTGCTGATGTGTTTCTTTGTTCAGCCTTCACCAAGGAGTTATTGAGAAGATTTGTTGCTGCTTTCTATAGAATGTGTGACAAAGCATATTTTTTTGCAGGCTGGCATATTTCAAGATCAAACATAGCTAGAATATAGCTGTGTACATAGCTGTGTACTTATACTAGAAACAGATTCATAGAGGCTACAGAACACACAACCTACTGACAACCTGTTGCAAGGTAATTTGTGTTGTCCTCTGGTTTGACGATTACACGTCAGGAAGAAAGAAAACGCACCTATTTTACTCGGCAATTCTTATTAACATGTGCCCTCTCCCTCCCCCCCCCGTCTTCTTTCTCTCACTCAAAACGGACGCTCAGGAATTCTACATGTCCAAAAAAGGTCCCCGATGCATCCGTGGCTCAAAACCACTGTTCCAGAGCATGTGCGAAAGAGGCGAAAGATTCTCTTACTTTTATGCAGCTCAATCATTTTTTTCGGCCACAAATCCTTTTTTTTCTAATGTTTTGTGCTTGCAGAACTTTTTTTTATTTTCGTTGATAGATCACCTATTTCTATTCGATTACGTTCTCATATGTCAGAAACAAAATTGTCGAACAAGCTGACATCATGGAGCTTTGCAAGAGTGCCTTTCCCTACGATGACTGTCACTTTAGAAACCCCGTATTTTGGTCACTCTGTTTTGGTTGCTTCCAAACATCAGTATTTCCTGCTGCAGCTCAAGCGCAAACAATGCAGTGTGGCTTGTAGCTGTATGCACGAGTTACATGCAGTAACCTTAAGCTCTGAAAGGCAATGTCAGTTATTGTTAGGATAAGCTGTTGTACAACAGATGGTGGAATATGAATGACGATACATGGATGTTCAGTTATTCTGATAACTTTCCAAAGATGAGTCAATGTACACGACTCCTCTCAATAGTGTACTGAGAGGACAGCCCATTTGCAGAAGGTCACGTATAAAAAAGTCCGATGCCAATTCAAATAGTTTCATCACTGAAAGCGTCCCACGGTACAGAACACTCTTTCAATATCTTGCCGTTTTTTTTTCTTCTTTTTCCTCTCCATTCGTGTTCGTCTGCTTCCAGGCACATACCAGAAATGTTTTTTTTTTTTGAGTGAAAATCACAGGCCACTCTGTCAAAGGGCGACGCATGAATATATCAATGAAGTGCCCTGCCGAAACTGGCACGTCAGAGCGTACTTCACTTTGGATAAGAACATGTCTAAGCTTTCAAAATGCATTTAGAAGACACCAATGGACACAATGAAATCTCATTCTAGCCATTGTGTTGCACCAAGCTGTTTCCAAGACATTGCGGCACTCTTGAGGAATGTGTCAAAGGACCTAGAGTCACTGATGGTTCCATATGTACCCTGAGAATTTCAACATTTTTTCGACACACTATCTTTTCTCGTACCACAATAATCAATGTTTCCCGTAGCGACTTCTTTCATCGTGCATTTATCACTCGTGACAATGACGTGCTTATGCGTTTTGTTACACGAGGCGTGAAATGACAGCCGTTGTTTCTTTTTCGCCGTGATTCACAACGTAAACAATCGATTTATGAAAAAATACTCTAGCAAAATGAAAAATATTGTTGTTTGCACTGAGCTGGTTTTAAAAGGGCCCTTTACCCAGTCTGATAATTTCAAGCTGACAAGTGCAATGCGTACACTTGGCGGTGACAATCGTGTCTGCCTAAATTTTCTGCGATTTGCGCTGCAGCAAGACATCGAAATCTAAACTGAAAATGGGTGCCGTTCATGTCGCGGGCACACGCAGCCACGTTGAGGGGACAGCGTATGACGAGCAGTGGCCTTGCATAGATATCTTTGCTTTGACGCTCATTCTCAGCCTAGACATCGCTGCTCTAAAGCCTAGTGGTGTCAGCCAGAGGGCTTTCGGACGTGTAAGAGTCCAACCGCATTCACTTTCATTTTTTAAAATAATGCGTCCATCTATCAATCTTCCCACACAATGTGACACTTCAAGAATTATTCGACACGACATGTGTAGTTTGTATAATCTCTTGCTTGAAAAAAAAATGAATGATAGTTGAGAAAAAAAACACGCAAGCCTAATGTGCAAATATTTTTATTTAATTATGTCGAACCGCAAGGACATGTGAGACTAACCTGTGTCCGTATACTGCATCCGTTCGTGTTTGCGTCGTTCCCGTGTCTTGCATAAGCCAGCACTGATAGCTAAACTGCGTAACTTTTTTTAACGCAATTGAACGCAAATTTTGCACCTTTATTACTTACCTATATTGCGTTTTGCACTTCATGTGCACTGCTGTTGAATCTTGCAATAATGTCCATCAGCAAAACGTAGAAGTCTGCATGTTTCGTGGACCGCTTACATCGTTTTCAACGCCTGCACGAGCCGAGCATGAGTCTTTGACGAACATGTCGTAGTGGTCTGCAAATGAATTACCAAAATACGAGAAAGAAAATATACACGAAGTGATCCAGCTGTATAATAACAGACGTATAACACAGTTTGTTAACTTGTAAGACAAAAAAACTACCTCCGTTACCATGCACCATAATAACGTAACATTTTTTATATTTTGGGGGCCGAGAACAGAGAGGTATACGTATAATAATGCGAACTCAACTGCTTCAAAAGGTCTGGCTAGCTTCTACACCGTTGCATTTGGTGACATGGAGAAAAAATGTTTATGCAGCACTGAATAATAATACAGCGACTCTGATAATATTACAAGGAAAAGTTGACACTTATTGGTTGAGGAAAGATCGAAATAAAAATTACGCTATTGTCTGCCATAGTCAAGATCTGGTCGAGCATAATCATAGTAGAATAAAACACTGACCAAGGTAAAATGCACAAAAGTTGACAAAACGATGTTTCGGTGAAAAAGGCTTCCACCTAGAAGGCCAAAACGTCCTTTTTCATTTTACTTTAAATATTTGCAAATTTCACCTTAGAAAGCGTTTTTGTTTTATTCCGTAACTTTCTGCCTTTTGTGGAGCACGGCTAAGCAAACCTTAGGGGCGGGGAAAGAGAAGTAAAAATTATATGAAGAAGAGAAGCTAGAAAGGGAGGAGAGAGTAGCATTGCAAGAAGGTATCCCGTCAGCGCCTGCGGGAGCTCGAGGCAAAGCGTGGGCTGCAGAAACCGCCAACCCGGGGAGCACTCGCAGAGCCGGTATCTTGGACCAAAGTGACTTTGAAGAGAATGAAGAGAACATGGGCCAGCTTGTGGTGATGTTAGCTTTTTGCTAGAGAAGACAAGTAATCCACACGTCAAGGAGCCACGTGGTTAAATAGTAGCTTGCCAGTTTATTAGTATACAGGCACTCTTTTTTTTTCGTTAAAATGATTTCGCAAGTGAAAGGGACACCAAAGTGAAACAAGAACTTGGTTTTATATTTTTAAGCTGTACTCTGAGAAGTCTAATGTCGTAAGTTTATTTTTGGGTCAAGTTTAGGTCTCATGTTCTAAGTTTTTATTAAAGGAGAAAATGATAGTTGAAGTTTTATTTTCAAATTTCGCGCCAAAATTTGCGCATGTGACATTGCTAATTTTAGAATATGTCTTTAGTACTTTCAATACAACTGGCTTGACTAAATTTTCGGAGTCTTCGTATGCCAAGTTTGTGGCCTCCAAAGATGACAATTACTTGCTTTTTATCGATCTGAAACTGCGTAGGACCAAGTATACAAGCCGTTAAAATCTATGACGTCAAAGTGCGGAAATCTCAAGGTGGCGTCTCCACCCACATATTCTGTTAGCGTGCTCGCTTATTTTTTAGAGTATATATATATATACTCTAATATATATATATATATATATATATATATATATATATATATATATATATATATATATTGTAGTGAAGAAGATGAGGCTACTCAGAAAGGCAGGGGGTATGACTCAGTCGGTGAAGAAGACGACGTTTGGTTAACTGGGGACTCAGGCTAGTTCCGCCATTACCGCTTGACGTGTCGTGACCGCTCTCCTGTTTTATAAAAGAGTGCCACTCTAAAACGCATCATTATAATTGTTGGAGGTGCTGGGTAAGGCCTAATCCTGGAATTGTGAAACCGTACGTTGCCTCCATTTGCTACGATGTCCACGAACGACGATCAACAGGCGGCCGCCTCGGCTCCAACTACTGCAGCTCCTGTCTGTCTCGGCTCCTTTCGGCAACGCGATCCGCCTACCTTCAGTGGAACCGATGACAAAGACGTGGAAGACTGGCTCGACGAATACGACCGGGTGAGCAAGCACAACAAGTGGGACGATGAGCACAAGCTTACTGTCGTCCAATTTTATTTGACCGACGTCGCCAGTCTGTGGTACCGTAATCACGAGAGAGACCTCCCCACCTGGTCGGCCTTCCGAACGGCGTTTGCGGACTTGTTTGGCCATCCAGCGCTTCGCAAATTACGGGCCGAACAGCGCTTGCGTACTATGGCTCAGCAGAATGGTGAGAATTACACCAGTTATATCGAAGATGTGGTCGACCTTTGCCGACGTGTCAACTCGGCCATGACAGAAGCCGAGAAAATCAAACACATCTTGAAAGGCGTGACCGACGACGCATTTCAGATGCTTGTCACCAAAAGCCCGCAAACGGTAACGGAAGTGGTCCAACTTTGTCAGAGCTATGATGAGCTCTGGAAACAGCGTGACACCACTCGTCGTGCCAGCACGCCATGTGCAACAATCTCCGCTTTAACGTCGGCTGGCACTGCTATAGACCAGACCACTTTGCTTCTCGAGATCAAGCAATTTGTACGAGAGGAGGTCGCACGCCAGTTGTCCCTCGTGCCCTATACCTCCGAAGGTGCCCCATCTACTTTAGCGCCATCAATACAGCGAGTAGTCCAGGAGCAAGTGTCCGAGGCGCTACCAACAGCTCACGCACCACCGGTGGCTGCTCCATTGACCTATGCCGAAGCACTGAACGGAACCCGACGTCCGCCTGTCACGAACGGCCACGTTTCTTTGTCGCGAACGCCTACGTCCACGCACCCCTTTGTCGTACCGACGGAGCCTATGTACCAGACTGCCCGTCCTTTCTCCCGACAACCACCTCCACGCTCTCAGAACCCTTGGCGCACTCAAGACAACCGACCCATATGCTTCGCCTGTGGAATTGCGGGTCACGTGGCACGATTTTGTCGACGGCGCGATTTTTTCCTGCGTGGTGACGTCAGGCCCAACAATTACGATTTCCCAGCACGATCGGGGCCTGCTGTATATGACGACACTGCCACCATGGACACATTTTCACCTCGCCGGGACTTCAATAGACACCGGTCGCCTTCACCCCGACGCCGTTCCCTTTCCCCTATGCTACGTCGACCTCGCCCTGTCCCTGAGGAAAACTAGGAGCCGCAGTTCCGGGGGCAAGAACTGCGGATCTTTCGAACTCCACAAGACCTTGTTTTTCGCCGTCCAACGTCGTCGCTGTCTCCGTTGAAGGTATACCTGTTTTTGCATTGGTTGATACTGGCGCCGCAGTGTGTGTAATGACTGAAAAACTTTGCCGTCGACTAAAAAAAGTCACAATGCCTCTTCGCAACTTTGTTTTGAGCACTGCGAGCGAGCAACAAATTCGCCCTTTTGCTGCATGCACAGCACGTGTCGTTATTGCTGGCAATATTTATGTCGTCGAGTTTGTAGTGCTCCCGCAGTGTTCCCATGACATTATATTGGGCTGAGACTTTCTCTGCACTCATCATGCCGTCATCGACTGTGCTCGCGCCGAAGTGGAATTCGCGCCGTTATGCGACGCTGCTTCACTCGACTCGTCCCTTTCACCTGCAAAAGTTTTCGTTGCCGCCGACACTTCAATACCCCCGTTCTCGTCCGCCCTAGTTCCGCTTTCTTGTGACGTCTCTAGTAGCTCAACTGTTCTCTTTACGCCTTCTGAAACCGCTGTTCGCCGCAAGTGCTTCCTGATTCCTTTCGCCGTTCTGAATGTTCACGATGGATCAAGTGCAATTTATGTTTCAAATCCGTTTCCCTCGCCTTCCAAGTTACTGTGCGGAGAGTGCCTGGGCTTTGCCGATGACATTGATCCCTCGACTGCACGTGTAGTTCCTGACCACCCGACTACGCTACCTATTGACGCTGTTGATTGTTGCACGCCATCCTCTTCCCCATCATTCACCGACGCAATTTCGCGCAGCATCGACACCAACCTTACGGCTCAGCAGCGCACCGACATCATCGCCCTCCTCGAGCGCTTCCGCGCCAGCTTCGACCACCAGCAACTGACTTTGGGCCGTGCTTCCACAGTATCTCACGAAATCGACACTGGCCTTCACGCTCCTTTACGTCAGCGTCCGTATCGGGTATCCGCATCTGAGCGTCGCATAATCGCGGAACAAGTTGACGACATGTTGAAGCGAGGTGTTATTGAGCCCTCTAACAGCCCGTGGGCCTCCCCAGTTGTTCTAGTCAAGAAAAAGGATGGCTCAATAAGATTCTGCGTCGACTACCGCCGGTTGAATAAGATCACGCGCAAAGATGTTTACCCGCTACCTCGCATAGACGATGCCCTTGACTGCTTACAAGGCGCGGAGTTCTTCTCGTCACTAGATCTGCGTTCAGGTTATTGGCAGGTTCCCATGGCTGAGGCTGATCGCCCCAAGACGGCTTTTGTTACACCTGATGGCTTATACGAATTTAACGTCATGCCATTCGGGCTCTGCAATGCGCCTGCCACTTTCGAGCGCATGATCGACAACATCCTCCGTGGCCTGAAATGGAAGACATGTCTGTGTTATTTAGACGATGTCGTGATATTTTCAAGCGAATTTTCAACGCATCTTCAGCGGCTCGAGACAGTGCTTACTTGCCTCGCCGCCGCCGGTCTACAGCTCAAAGTGAAGAAGTGCTGCTTCGGCGCTCGAAAACTCCTAATTTTGGGCCATGTTGTATCTAGAGATGGCATTCTTCCGGATCCGACGAAACTCCGTGCCGTTGCCGAATTTCCTAAGCCGAAGACCTTAAAAGAACTTCGCAGCTTCCTCGGTTTATGTTCTTATTTTCGTCGTTTTATTCGCAACTTCGCCTCCATCATATCGCCCTTGACTGACCTTCTTGCCGGCAACAACGACCTTCCTAGTTGGTCGTCAGCTCGTGATGATGCGTTTGCCACACTCCGCCACCTTCTTACGTCACCTCCTATACTGCGACATTTTGATCCTCTTGCCCCGACGGAAATACACACGGATGCTAGTGGAGTTGGCCTCGGTGCTGTGCTCGCCCAGCGTAAACCTGGATTTGATGAGTACGTCGTCTCTTACGCCAGCCGTGCACTCACAAAAGCAGAAGCCAACTATTCAGTCACCGAAAAAGAGTGTCTAGCCATCATATGGGCCATAGGCAAGTTTCGACCCTATCTTTACGGGCGCCCATTCAGCGTCGTTACTGATCATCATGCATTATGTTGGCTCTCATCGTTAAAAGATCCCACCCGCCGGCTCGCCCGTTGGGCGCTTCGGCTACAAGAGTACGACATCCACGTCGTTTACCGATCTGGCCGAAAACATTCCGACGCAGACGCCTTGTCCCGATCACCTGTACGATGTAGTGACAAGTCGCCGTCTTCGCCTGCCCCCGACGTGTCTGCACTTAGTGTCAGCGACATGCTACAGGAGCAACGAAAAGATCCTTGGATCGCTTCACTTATTAACTTGTTGAGTCGAACTCCCTCGCAAAATATCCCTATGGCATGCGCCGTCAAATACAACACTTCGTTATCAGAGATGGTTTGCTATACAGACGGAATTATCTCTCCGAAGGACGCCAATGGCTCGTAGTCATTCCCAGACGTCTCCGCTCAGACATATGCGCCTCCTTTCACGCCGACCCACAATGCGCCCATGCGGGAGTGTTAAAAACCTACACCCGCCTGTCCCACCGCTACTACTGGCGTGGAATGTATCGCTTCGTTCGTCGCTACGTACGTTCCTGTCTCGCTTGTCAACGCCGGAAGAATCCCACTCCAAGTTCTCCAGCTCCACTACAACCCTTACCTTGTCCTGCTCGACCGTTTGACCGTGTTGGTATTGATCTGTATGGACCTCTTCCGATTACACCGGCTGGAAATCGCTGGGTAATCGTCGCTATCGATCGCCTTACGCGCTACGCAGAAACTTCACCACTCTCTTCTGCGTCAGCCAGTGACGTCGGTCGTTTCATACTGCATCAGATCATTTTACGTCACGGCACCACGTGAACGGCACCACGTGAACTCTTGAGTGACCGAGAGCGTGTGTTTTTGTCGGACGCTGTCGAATCGCTTCTCAAAGAATGCCAAGTCATTCATCGCACCACCACCGCGTATCATCCTCAAACTAATGGCATTACAGAACGATTCAACCGTACATTAGGAGATATGCTGTCAATGTACGTTGCAACCGATCACAGCAATTGGGACAGTATTCTCCCTTTTGTAACCTACGCGCATAATACTGCTATCCAGACAACCACTGGTTTCTCTCCATATTTCCTCCTTTATGGTCGCGAGCCCTCTTGCACGCTAGTCACCATCCTTCCTTACCACCCAGATGTTGCTGAGTCGACGACGATGTCACAGGCTGCTAAATACGCGGAAGAGTGTCGTCAGCTTGCCCGTTCCTTCACAAGTACTGAACAGCAACGCCAGAAACACCACCGCGATAGCCCGACGCCTCCGGCTTCTTATGCATCAGATGACCTTGTTTGGCTTCGCATCCCTTCAACCAGCCCTGGTCTCTCGACGAAACTGATGTACAAGTATGACGGACCTTACCGTGTGGTTAAACAAACTTCACCCGTCAATTACATCGTGGAGCCGCTGGAGCAGCCCCATGATCAACGACGCCGTGGACGTGAGACCGTCCACATAGACCGCCTAAAACCGTATTACGATCCCTCTATTGTCTCCTGCCCATGAGTCGCCAGGATGGCTCTTTTCCGGAGGGGAGGAAAATGTAGTGAAGAAGATGAGGCTACTCAGAAAGGCAGGGGGTATGACTCAGTCGGTGAAGAAGACGACGTTTGGTTAACTGGGGACTCAGGCTAGTTCCGCCATTACCGCTAGACGTGTCGTGACCGCTCTCCTGTTTTATAAAAGAGTGCCACTCTAAAACGCATCATTATAATATATATATATGCACGCAAGAAAGAAAAAAAAAGACTCCGTTTCAATCGAACGTTCAACCTCAGCGTCGTGAAAGCGAGGCGTTAACCACAAAGCTACCGATAGGTACATCCTTGACCGTTCTACCGGCAAGCCATTGATATTTAGCGCTTACCGCAGTTGGTGGCCATGTCGGGGGGGAGGGGGGAGCTATTGTGTTTTCAGCATTATCTGCAAGATGGCACGTTGAGCGCGCGGCGGCTCTCATCACTCACGTGTACTTTGACCCACGGATACTCTCGCGCGCACTTATCTCCCGGTGGGGAGGAGGATACGTTTTGGCTGGAGTTAGGGTTGCACTGAAACAATTCTGTTGTAGTCACAGGCACACAAAAGTCACTGCAGTCGTCGCACAGCCTCCGTTTGCGAAAAGGGCGCGCTTTTCAGACACAGCGAAGTAACAACTGAGACGCTTATTCGTGTTCATCTTTGCCTGTAAGTACGTCTCGTGTGTCATTTGTGCGTGAGAAACGAGGGGCACGTTTAGATCTGCTTGCCATTCTGCGCGTGACCTTCCAATTTGTTGCTATCGCGTTCATTGCTTCGCCTTTGCTGCAAAGCAGTAACTTTTTCTCAAGCTGCCTTATTTCGTCTTTATCTTTTCTTTCTGGCAGGGTCCAAGAAAGCTTGAATGCATCACGGATAGGTCAGCCGAAAAGGCTTCCTTTGTTTCCTTATTTCCGTCCTTTCAAGGCTTTTTGTTTCAATTTGTTTCACATATCAAGATTACCGCTGTCGCAGAAATATTTCGCGATTTGCTCAGCGTTTTGCGTGTGCGATGATTGAGTGCTATGAATGCATATTTTTTAATCATCCATCTACTCCCAATCACTTTTTTTTCTTGTTTGCTCACTTATATATTGAGCGATATTTCTTTCCATACCCTCGTTCGCATGACAAACATAACGTCCAAAGCGCTTGTGTGCACTGTAGACGTGTCCTTTCCTGAAGCTCTCGTTTCGTAAATGTTTTGGTATGTTTACTCACGTTGTTTTATTGTCGGATTCGAGTGTGCAAGTTTAGTACGAGTACGAGCCCGACAGAGGGCACTCAAAGGATGCCTTCTCTTTCAAGCTAAGTGATGCGGAAGCTGGGGCAAACACAAAGAAAACGGAATACACACGCTGACGTCTAGTGCGAGGAGATGTTTTCGTCACAAGATGTTCGAGTTGATAACGCTGTTCATGAATTGAAGCAGTTGCCGAACTAGCCTAGTCATTTCCCTTCTTGTGAAGTTCAGTCTTTTATATATGGAGTGAAGCTCCTTAGGCCCTCACTCCACCGTTGCCGTCGAAGCTTCCTGTGCTGGGCAAGCGCGCCGAGCAAAACAACAGGTGCGCTCTCAGGCGGAGCGGCAGCGCTGGCATGGCTGCACATGGCTCATGTTGCGCCGCGCGCGCCTTACACTCAGTGTCTCAGTCGTTTGCGCTCCCGAGCACAGCAAAAGCTCTCCCCACCCACTCCCCACTCTATCGCCTTCATGAAAGCTACCAGCGAGATCAGGCGCATAGGCGTTTGCGTCTAATTTTTAAGGAGCTTAGCTCGTCCGTTGCCTTCTTACGCGTAACTGTTATTCGTTTCTAGTTTTGAATTTAGAATTTGGCTTGACTATGTTATAGGCATAGTCGTAGCCAAGGGGCGGTTAAATGGTTAACGAATTCTCTTCATAACACGCACACATACACACGCACGCACTAAAATAAGTAAAATTTGGTTGAACCACCCCCATTCCTACTGACTGAAGTCACAGGCCAGAACTTTGTGTGTAGTGATCTCACGTTGTTTGTTCGACCTTCGCTTTGAACGCCTCTGGTGCTCTATTTGACGCAGTGCACACAATTCGCTTTGCCCTCTTTTGCAATGGTTTTCTTGCTGCGTAGAGTATTCTCGTTCACTTTTTTTATACAGACTCAATAAGTATTACAGCTTATTGCGTGACTTCGGTTTGACGGTGAATGGGACTGAACGCTCAGTTGAAGAACCAAGAACTGTGGGGTTTGCGTTTGCTCAGTACGATTTCGCGCTACAGCAGTCGACAAACGGCACCAGCCTTTTCATGCTAAGTTACGAAACGCAACACTGAAAATGGCAATATTATCACGTTATTGTCGCGTCCAATTCGGTGCTTGTGTGTGAGAGCTTTATAAGGCGCCGGTACCAACGAACAACGCTGATGTTGGTACAGACTAAGGTCCCTAAATAAAACAATCTGTTTTATCTAGGGACCTTAGTGCTTAGCATAACGCAGCTGGGTGTCAGGCGAGCGCCCCGCCGGGCCGAATGTTGTTGAGTCAACAGTCGACGTGTAGTGGTGTGCAGTAGTCTATCTCTTGCACTTCATTCAATTCATTCCTCGTGTGCACTCGTCTTCCATCTTATCTTATGTTTTTATCTGTATTGTTTTCTGCAGATTCACTTGTGCTTCCTCTTGCTGAGGCCAAACACGGATCTAGAAAAGAAGACTACGGTTGACTCATGACTTACTCAAGACTCGGTTTAATTTCGGCTTCTTCTTCGAGATTTCATCACAACTATCCCTGCCACGATTTCTTTCATACGCCTTGCGTATGCAGCCATACAGTATTCTTTTTCTTCTTTTCCGCGAATGCTTCTTTTTGTAGGCCTAATGCTTTAAGGATATACGGTTACTTGCACACTCTGACGGCGAAAAGTTCGGCACTTCACTTTCTACTTCCTCTCCCACCAATCGCTGCGTCGCATACTTCTTTTTTCAAAACGCACCGATGCATTAAGAATGCGCATATGCACTACATGTGTCTCAGTTCGCTGACTCATGCGCTTTCCTTTTTTTGTGTCTTCTTCTTAGTTCCCTTTCATCATTCGCTGCCTTTCTGCCTTCAAACCATTCGTCGAGAACCCCTCTTTTTTTCTCTCTCTCTATCTTACTTCCCTTTACGTCTACGCGCTACTTCTGAGTTCCATGTACCAGTGTCTTCTCGACGTACAAATTTTTCTCTTAGAGAATATACTCGTCCGGACTGAAGCAGTGATTTCGCTGTAAACTTATGCGCATAAGAGATAAAAGATTTTGAAGATTCTTAAGACATTCGACTTACCAACTCGGCAAGTTCTTACACTGCCTCAGCTATCGCTTTCCACAATGAACAGAGCCAAGAGAAAGATGGTGTGTGAACGTTTAAGGCAAATTTATTGTGTGCCGCTTTTTTATTTTATATCCGCCACCATAAGCCGTAACAGGGGTATTATGCACCACAAAGACTCCTGAAATTTCCATAGCGGAGCAGTTGGTGTAAAGCGATCCGGAGTCAACGATACTGAAGGCTGAGCAGTGCGTTGATCTGTGAATATTGCAGTGAGTGTTGCGCGAATGGCGAATGTATCGATTGTTTGAATTTCGCACCTTCAAGATTATCTGATTCCAAACGAAAACAAAAATTGCTAGCCTACTCGACAAACTGGTATTTTAAATGTTTCAACATTCGTCTAACTGTGGTACTTCATCTAAAAGTATGGTACTCGCTGTGGTTACTTCAGACCTGAGAGTGCAAGCTGCATGTAAACAAACCTGCATACTGTAGAGTATACATAGCGTTTATAGTATATGGCGTCCTCTTTAGCCGTTGGTAAGCGACATAAGACTCTACACTAAAGACAATTTTCTAAAAATCACAATGACCAATTACTATGCAAGAATAACATCAGCTAGTAAGCGATGACTCGTTGCTGGACATTGTGCACGTATATTTCATAAGTTACTGAAAGATTCGTTAAACAGTGGAGGTAAAATAGATTGATTTACTCCTACGACTAAAGCACGTATTTGAAGTGGTAGACAAAAAATTCGGCAGATCCCACGTACCTGGGAATCGACGTTATGCGAAGCATGTGCAGGGAAGGTGACCGTGTTGCAACTTTTTTATTGAGCAACACGTTATAAAAAGACGCTAAACGTATCTACAAATGGTGCACGCACAGACGTATGTTGAACTGTCGCCTATATTTATATAACCAGTTGTTTGCACTTGCGCACTGATGCCAACTGGAACATGCGTATTCACAACATTAAAAGCTAATATGAAGCGCTCATGCTCGCGAGGATGCTGGCCCTGCCCACAGCTACATAAATCAACTTCAGCTCATGGCAACTAAACGCAATTGACGTTAACCTGACGTGACGGCTGTGTCAAATAAATACATATGTAATGTTTATAAAATTAGGTAGGCAGCACTGCAAACACTATTAACATTTCCTGAAGATTGGTGTCTATTTGAAAAGTGAATCGAAGACATGGCTTGGCTCTGTGGTAAAATGTTTTATTACCGCGCAGAATGCTTGGGACGATTCCAGCTGGGACCCTGACATTTATTCTTAGCGTTCGTCGGGTCGACGCTGCCGGTGTCGGGTATTTCTTGATGCTCGCGCGTTCAAATTACCAGTGTGTGTTCTCTTCGTTCCTGGGTAGATACTAAGTGGCACATACCCACATACCAGTGGCAGATATCAGCCCGAAGTTATGAGCCACTATCTGGCGGGAAGTTTTTAACGATGTACGCGAAGGGTTTGTGACATTGTTTTGTCTTGATCAGCGCGTCCTATTCGTTAAACCATCTAACCCTCTCATACTAATTTTGGTTCACGCCAAATTAAGGGGGTGACCACGAGAGCACCCAGACGTAAGCGGATAGATATCTAGATTTATAGATACGCTCAAGGTCGCCAAAGTTTGCTAAGAAATGCTTCGTATTTAAGAAATATTTTTGATGGCGGACCATCTTGAACAAGCGGGAGCTGATATTTTCCGGTGGTGGTTATCGAAAATTGCAGCAAAAAAGCACGATTAGGTCATAAGGTTTACTTGACTAATGTCCCTGTAGACGTAATTATATCACTGGCGTACAGTGGAATGTGCCTTCGCAACCATAATTACTTGTGCTAAAGAAGTTCTGGGGCAGCGAGTTTTGTTAGCTGTTTCTTTTTTATTCTATTTTTAACGAAATAAATCCTGATTATACTGTTTTGCAGTTATTTCCCTGTAGTACACTTGTTTGCACTTATATTGCTGGTAATATACTGCCTGCTTCACTGAATGCGTTCAGAATCCTAAACATCAGGAAGACGCGATATGTGCTCTCTGCTTTCACGATTACTTTCAGTAGGTTGGAAACACAATTCACTACAGTAACTTAGAATGGTAAATTACTTTACTTTTATGAAGTGGGGTTCAGAGGTTATACGTCAAATGAAAAAAAAAATGAAGTTCTGAATGGGAAGAACATTTCAACGATTTCACATTTATAGAAGATGGTCTGTAGCATTTATTGTGGCGTAATAAAATTCCACCAAGTTCCGCACTGAAATCAAAACCATCAGAACACGAAACTGATCAGAAACAAGCAGGAGATCAGAATGGCGTCACTGTTCCAGACAACGATTGCAGAGGTGCAGTTCTTTCGCGTTCGTTAACGTATCTGCCCCAGGTGTTCTGTAATTGTAAGGGCAGCCAGCACACCAACACAGCGAAGTCAGTTGTTTGTTGACTTGGTGATGGTGACGTTCATTCATTTTCGACATCTCAGATGAATACAGCAGGTGGCGCTCTTCCACGGCTCTCACGAACAAGGCTGACTTTTTCCTGACCACCAACAATGTCGAGACCGACGCCGACAGCACTATGTCTGCGGAACGAGCTTTTTTACGCTATCGCACTAGAACGGGCGTGCCTTAAATTGGTAAAGGGAACAGCGGCAGCATCTTTGACCAATGCCTTGGTTGGACATACGACGTGTTGGTTACAAGCAAAAACTTGAAGTTGCGTTGAAGACAAACCTCCAACCTCGGTTTTTCGCAAGTAAGATCAAGTTTTTTTGCGGCCTCATCTTAAACTGCGAGGGGAGCCTTAGTATGAAAACTTGAAAGTTGAAGAGGATATAGTAAACAAAAGAGTAAAAAAATATTACGAGGCAATCAATAGATGTTCCTTTTGAATGTTTCTTTTTTCATAAAAGCAAAAGTAACTCTAAGAAACTTCCCAAACCAGGTACTCTGGGAAAGTTTACTGTGTTACAGTTTCAAGTTACTATAACATGAAATGACAACCTAAATTTACAAATGTCTGAAAAGAGTCACCAGTTACCGCTGACGCGTGACCAGTATTTCAATACTGTACAAGGCTCCATAACTTTAATAAAAGCTGCTGCTTTGTTATGGAGCCCGTGAAAAGTGTAAAGACATGCGCTGGTACACTTATATACATTTTTACAGGTCGTCATTCCAGGGCCACTAATATGCCACAAATAATTCATGTCTACATAGAGGTACCCCCGCATAGAAGTGTAGTCCACCTTCCTCTCAAACAAGAACAAAAACCTCGTTCCTTGTTCCTTCGCAACATTGGAACAAGTTACCGTTACAAGTTTTCTAAATGCAAAAGGAACTCGTTAGAGTAACGTCCCGAAAATTAGAACGTGTGGGTACGTTACCGTTACGTTGAATTTATTAGCAAAATATGGTGCTAGATGATCTCGAAGCCAAATGAAGTGAGAAACTTTGTGCTCATTTAGCTTATATTTTAAGAACTTGACATCGAAGCGGAAGTTTATATGTAGATAGAAAGTGTGTGCGGAAAAGATACTAGACGAACTTATTAGTGGTCACAGGCTATACTACAAATATGTCTGGCGGCAACTTTAGTACTCGTTTGTGACAAGTGCCCTCATATGGCATTTTCTACATCGGCCTTTGAATAAGCTGTCAGAATACTGCACTTCAGAAATTAACATGATATCGTTGAAGATCTTGCATTACTTCAAATTCTGGTGTCAGCATCGGCCTTGTTGATTGTGGGAAAAAAAAGGGGGGGGGGTGTCCTTGAGCGAAAGTTTCAGGATAACTGCAAATAAATAAAAAATAATTAAAAGAGGTTGAAATGCGTATAGAACCCAAGCCTTTTACGTATATAACAAGCAGCTGGCATTCTACCGAATAATCAGGTAAACTTTTTGTAACTGGTTCGGAAAAACGAGATATAAAAATATCATGTAATTAGTCCAGTCTTCCTAACGCATATAGTATTGCTTTGCAGGAGCGCACAATGACACCAGACATCAACAGAGGCTGGCTATTTCGAAAACCTACCCATTACAAAGCGCTCAGGCAAGGTCACCAGCTGCGTAGGGTCACGTTTGCCTAACCCAGTCGACACTTCCCTAATTTCTAAAGAGAAATATGGTTAAATGTGCACTTCGCGACTGTGCTTGCCATGGGCCTTTTAAATTGTTTGAAATCGCGTATTGTACGCGTGCTCACGCTCGTTTTTTTTTATTTGTGGCATAGGTAAAGCATTGACCGAGAATCGAAGTCACACTTGCAACTCGTAAAGCGGCACACGAATGCCGATTGCGCTGTCGTGTTCTGGGGCAAGCTCAAGCTTCAATCAAAATACACACACACACACACACACACGCACGCACGCACACGCGCACACACGCACACACGCACACACGCATACACACACATACACACACACACGCGCGCGCGCTTACACACACGCACACACACACACACACACACACACACACACAAACACACACACACACACACACACACAAGCTGTTAGCCAATCAGAGAAGTCGTTGAGGTTAAAAAATTACATCATGTCCCACTAAAGTGAACCTTCCTGTGAAGCAGTGTATAGGTCGAAATAATAGAGAGTTATAGTATACCGGGCTTACAGTGATACCGCAATCGAAGCGCGCATGCGCAGATACTTACGTCACCCGTACCACTTCCCGTACGCGCGGTATTTTTCAGATTTCACGTTACCGTGGTAGCGTAGGTGTACGTAGTGTACGTAAACATGGCGTCACTCTCGGACGCCCGCTTCGAATGGTTTTTGGCGTAGTTCTTGAAAGATTCACCTTGTTCGCAGCAAACGACTGCTCAAAGTGGCTTCGCTTGCCTTCAGTTATCAGCTTCGATGACCGAGTATTACGGATAAGTTGGCGTTGTTTTTGAGATAGCTGCCCATTTCGAACGCGCCTAGGCCTAACTACAAGATCGATGTAAACACATCGGCAACCTAGATGTTTTCTCGTTTGGTGCGTGGTTCATATTTGCTTACTTTTAATATCACTAAAATAAACTTTTAATAATGCTTCGCGCGGTGGCATAGGCAAACATTCTTGTTTTCTTTTCATTTTCACTGTTTAACTTGTTAACCATATAATAGGTGGCGCCACCAACCCACTTGGGGGCACGTAAAACACGTAAGCGCTATTTCGCTAAACTATAAGGCGCTGCCTACAACGAACGTTTGCTGCACGGTAGCGCCATTCCCTTAACCTGCGCTATCACGCTAACGCTAAACTATAACTGTCTAATGTTCCGTTTACGAAGGACACCTTGTCCAATGCTAGCGTGTCCTGGCAAGTGGAGCCCAACATGATTTCGCTGTACTTTTTGTTGCTGTTACTCTTCTCTTACTCCTGTGTGAGCGCGTCAGGCAGGTTCATCGCATGTCTGCCGAATCTTATTCCTTATCGCCATCACATGATTGCTGAGATAGTGTGGTGGGAGAGGTCATAGTGTCTTAGCCATCCCCTCACGCAGGCCAGAAAGCGCTAACGCGTGGCTGTTTCCTGCCAGCATACTTGGGCCATCAGTTGTGCTTCCGCAGTAATGGTGGTTCCGCCACGCACCATGCACTGCATTGAACTCCGCCATAACCTGCTTCGCGCCTAAATTGGTGTGCCCTGTTCTAGCGGCGGCCTTACGATGGCGCTCAATCAATTTAAAATCTCGAGCGGAAATTCTTCAAGGTGCGTCGACACTCCCACACTCCACTCCACTCCTTGATTGCTGTCAGACTTTTCAGATTTGGGTGCACGTTAAAGAACCCCTGGTGGTCAAAAATTTCCGGAGCCCTCCACTACGCCGTCTCTCATAATAATATGGTGGTTTTGGGATGGTAAACCTCAAAAGTCAATTATTGCTGTCAGACTGGATCATACTAATGAAAAGTACTCGGATGTTGTTCCCACACGTGGCCCCTCTCGGCATCGCGCACTCCTCCCCACTCCCGCGTGGCGCCTTAAAGTTAAAACCAGGATGCAGCGTTTTGGAGTCACAGGTGAGTCGTAGGTTGTTGCACGTCACGCAGTAGCCAATCGGCTCTGTTCTGCATTATGTTGAGCGCGCGTGCAACTGTTTAATGCAATGAACGTTTACAGAAGGAACGCCGTTTCTTCTGCCGTTCCTACGCAAAAGTAACGCATTACCGTTACTATTCCACCAATCCTTCATAGAAGCGCGGCTTCCCTTTGTTACTCCAAAAGGGAACTGGTTAGTGGAACGTCATTTCTCAGTACACCATTTCGCACAACACTGCCACAAAGCCAACAATTGCGTAACCACAAATTGGTCCATTTATTAGCTCTCAGGAGCTTAGAGAAGTCGTAGTCAAAATGAACGTAAACTCGGTAATCTCAAATAAGCAATGCAGAAAATAATCAAACACGTCACGTGATAAGACGTTACAACAACCCGAACATGACGTATGCGCAAACATCAGTGTTGTGTTCCGAAATAAAACACCCTGTGGAGCATGGCCGTCACATGTGGCACATTTTCTTCCCCTTGTTGACGTCATACACTCGTTAATCAAATATCGATCGTGGCCGGTGTAGTACATGTATATGAAGTGTACTATGCTCGTGGCACGCACAGCGTAAGAAATCACAGGGTGACAGGCACTACCACACGACGAAAAATTGATGGTTCATATCTTTTCTTATCTATCTGTTTTGATATTGCGGCGGCTTACTGCAGGACGTCCCCATCAGATGTTTTTTGTGCTCTGTCATCGTTCTCACTTTTGGATAATTTTTTTCTTCCTTATTTCTTCCCGATGTGCATCTTCTTGGGCTGCTCCTGGGGCAGAGCGTAATCCCACGGACGAATATCGCAACAACGCATATACGTAGAGTACTTAATCACTGTCACCACCGGCAGTCATTTGGGTCTTTTTTTCTTATCTTTCCTCCTCAGATGATTTAGTATTACTCACTTCTGGTTCATTCCATTTATGCTGATTGGAACGCAAAAAAGACCTGAAATAAATAAGGGGGTTAAAATTGAAAGACCAACGCGGAAAAAAAAACTATCTGGTTGCTTTCGACCAAACGGCAACTCTCGTCAAGTTTTGCTTGATCTAAGCGCTTTTTTTTTTGCCACTTGAAATATGTCGCAAAAACGCAAACATAATAATCGCATTTTATCTTTCTTATTTTTCAGACTGAGTTCTCATGCTGGGATATCTTCTTTTTAATTCGTTAATATAATCGTGCGGAACCGTGCGAACATGAAACATGCACATTTTGCGGCTTGGTCAAGCCTTTATGGAGCCGCGTGTTTTTTGGGGGGGGAGGAAGGGGGGCAGTTCCTTTGTTTTGCCAACTTAACCTCACCTGCACATAACCTAATTGCAGTGTTCCTCCTTAGGAGGGCGATGCGGTTCTAGAAAACACCCGTGGTGCAGTCGACTGAAGCAGCAGATACATCTAGCAAGTGCAATAAACACCCTCCAGGGAAGCATTAAAGATTTTGTGGAACTTACCATATTACTCGCTCATTATTCTTCTCACGAGCACATGTTTTGCACATAATCTTCAGCATACGCATGACAGTTATTTCGATCACATATTTTAGCTTCTGAAAATTCATTAAAATGCGGCGCGATTTTTTATGTGACTTTATGAAAAGGGGAACGAAAAGGCCTACAATTCACGAGTGTAATGATGAAGTCGTAGGCGTACGTCCTTTTAGAAGTTTATACCTGATCATCTCGTTTAGAGGCACCTGCGTAGTACAATAAGGGTTGACTAAAGGTGTCGTTTGATAAATATTTATTTGCTATATTCTGCAGCAGTACAAAATTTTCTCCCCAATTCTTAATTACTTATTGACACGGAATAACTTCCCAATTCGCTCAACCATGCATTTCTTGGTAACATTGTGGCATTACCAAATGCCTTTTTCCCATGGCGCTCTTTGGACAAGCCTGGCCTTTGCGCTAATAAAACCCATATAACATAGTCATCCTGAAACGCCTCTATTCAGAATTTTTTTTGCTCATTTGCTCACCGCGATGTAACTCTAGCTAACAAAACAATAAAATTGCTGATTAAAAACATTTGTGACACTGTACACGAGCAGGAAAGTAATACAGCATCAGCGTGACAATTTCGAATTTTCATAACATGTGCCTTGAACTCTGATGTCACAACAAAAAGTGAAAACACATGAAAGAACAGCATTGGTGAAACGAGAACACAACCTTCTACATTTCAACGGCTTTCTACAGAGTAAGATATGCTTGCTAATAATCTTAATATTACATGTTGCGCATAATACCACTCAGGAATATTCTTTTGAGTTTAGCCATCAGTTTGTTGTTTATTTTTCTTTTTATCAAAAGAGTCAGACTCGTTTCTTAACGTTTAAGAACAGCTAAGAAAAGACCGTAATTTCCTAACGATAGTCCTCGAAAACAAAAGGCCTGCTCGACCCCAAAACTAAGCTCGCGCTGCACCATTAAAAGGTATTTAACAACGACCCGTAGTAAAATGAAGAATCGAGCGACGGAGAAGCACATTCCGTGCTTAATATGAAGATTTTTTTCGCGAAGCTCACTGTTTCGACCGAAGAAATCAAGAAAAGGAGACTTGTAAAAGCGTATACCAGCCGGAAGCTATAGAGGTGGAAGGCTCGGGATAACAAGCGCAGCAGTCTCGTTTTCGTTCCGAGTGCTCTGCGAGCGTTTTTTTACACTGACATAGTGAATATTTCATTAACGTTGCAGCTCTTACAGGTCGCGCATTAACGCTGTCTCTCAAAAAGGCTTAAACGGTGAAAGTAGTGTCTTACGTGCCAAACTAAGCCCTTCTGCAAAGGAGTCTTTAGAAGTGAGCGTACACATACTCATCTAAGGTGGGATCAAGATAGCTCCTCGCTAGACTATTACTTCGGTGATCCTGGCCACGGTGGCCGCATTTCCAATGGTGGCGAAATGCTTGGGGTCCATGGGCTAAGATTTACGCGCACGGCAAAGAACACGACATGGCTGGAATTTCCGGAGCCCTCCACTACGGCGTCTCTCATAATCATACGGTGGTTTTGGGATGTCGAACCAACAAATATAATATTACAGTACTTCAATTTGTAAAAATATAATGCATAAACTAAAATGTTGTGCGGCAAGGAACGGAGCTATGCAACTTCATTTACCAAAAAAAAACTTTCACTGACGCGCACATGCAATGCGATTATTGGATTGATTGATTGATATGTGCGGTTTACCGTCCCAAAACCACTAGACGGAGGCGTCTCTCTTTAATATTTGAGCTATGGCTTGTAATCCACGCTTGCACGTCGTCTTGTGCAGCAGGCCGGTGGCACATCGTCGCACAAGTCATCCTAAAAAAATTGCCCGCAGCTTCCCTCGGGGGAACACTGAGGAGGACGCGGAGCATATAATTGGTTAACGGGGTGTTAAAGTGCGACTAACTTGGGTCGATGGCTAAATTGGTTAACGTGGTTGTGAAATGGGGTGTTAAATTGCGACTTACTTGGGTCGATGGCTAAATTGGTTAACGTGGTTGTAGGAGGGGGTGTTAAATGAGTGAACACGTACACACGTATGCGAAAGGGCGGCGCTGGTCGAAGGGACGTCGATCATTGTGTTTGTGGATTCGTTGGAATTCATTTCACTGCGACCTTGGACGTCGACGCGCCGTACAAACTAACCGACGAGCGGCAACTGAGCGAGCGAGCGCCGACCTTGAGTATATATACAGCGCGACGGCGCATGCACTGTCAGCTGTTGAATGTTCTCGAAGCGCGATGGCGCATGCGCGTCCACTAAAGAATCAGGAGAATTGTAGAATGTTCTCGAAGGGGAGAAGCGCGCGCGGCACAGATGGTGGGTGACGGTGCATGCGCGCGTCAGCTGTCGAATGTTCGAGAAGGGGGAGAAGCGCAACGGCGCATGCGCGCGCGTCAGCTGCCGATGTTCTCGAAGCGCGACGGCGCATGCACGCGCGTCAGCTGCCGATGTTCTCGAAGCGTGACGGCGCATGCGCGCTACATTATAGAGCTAGCGAATGTTCGTGAAGAGGAGAAGCGCACGCGGTGTGTAGAGGAGGAAGGGTGCACAGATGGTGGAGGAGTGAAGCGCGCGCGGTGTGTAGAGGAGGAAGGGATGCACAGATGGTGGAAGAAGGAGGAGGAAGCTTGCGGACGGCGCCGCACTACAAGCCTCGAGTATTAGATGCTCCGCATCTAAAAAAATGGCAGCATATCCACGGAGTGAATGATGGAGAGTAGGGGCGAAGCATTCGTCCGTCCATGCGTCTGTCTGTGTGACCGTCCATGCGTCTGTTTGTGCGCCCGTCCCTGCGTCCGTTCATGCGTCCATCCATGCATCTGTTTGTGTGTCCGTTCGTTCATCTATTCAACACTCCAAGTCCCACCATCTCGCATCTTTTTATCATATATTCCCCATATAGAAGCACCGCCATCCAGCGGACATTCCAAGGACTAGGTGCACACGCACACTTTCTTATGGCCTGCGCTTTGGGTCCACTTCCCACCTTCAACCACCTCGTGTTCATGGTATATTCTAGTTCACTGTATTCATGGCACTGCGACCAAACGCTCGCTAAACCTTTCGAAAACCAAGGAGGTTACGCCCAGCGAGTATAACGTAGCAACCTTTCCCTGTCAGATAGGGCTCAATTTACATGCCAATGGCTGCTAATGAGAAATGAGAGACAGGAGAATTCGGCTTTTACTTTCTTACGGCTTGCGCTTCGTATCTACTTCTCATTTTTAACCACCTTGAGTTCATTCATGGTATATACAAGTTCATTGTATTCATGGCACTGCGGCTCAACGCTCGCTAAACCTTTCTAAAGCTAAGGAGGTTACACCCAGCGAGTATAATGTAGCATCCCTTTCTTGTCCGATAGTGCTCAATGTACATGCCAATGGCTGCTAATGGGGATCGCAGCGTGCGCGTTGACTAAAAGCCGAATGCTCATGTCTCTCATTCCCCATTAGCAGCCATTGGCATGTACATTGAGCACTATTTTTATTGTTAAACAACGCACAGAAGAAATCTCTCACTGGCACCACCTTGGAGGTCAAGTGTTATACCTATTTCGGGTATGTGCCACTGGTGGTTACATACGAAAGACGCCCAAGCCACGCCATAAGGAGCTTCACCCCTAAAAAGAAAAGAAAGGACCACGGCCCCGACGTCGCGGGAAGGAAAAAAATCAACACCAGAAGAGGTGCGCGAAGTCACGAGTCCCCGGCTCTATTTACAAATGCCGAGACAGTGTCAAACGCGGCACATCCCGCCCTGTCCTCTCTGTTTTCTACTATGTCACCTTACCACTCCAGCGCGCACCACTCCGCCTTCCGTAATTTTGCCGAAGTCACCGCACGCTGTCGTACGCTCCGCGCTCTATATGCACAACACACTTACCAGAGGGAGCTGCGTTGCTCACACTTCTTCGTCTCAAAGTTTCCGACATTCGCCGTTAGGGGCATGCAGAAAAGAGACGAGTGCTCGCGTTCTCATTGTATCCCGAGAAAATTCACCGACAGATGCAGGGCGCGAGATGTGAGCGCCTGGTTTTATTTTCACTGATGTCGTCTCAAGGTTTGTTTTTTCATCCGCTAGGCTATGTATTCTGGCGCTCTAGTCAGACGAGAAAACTCGACTGAACGGTGCCTATAGAGCACCGTTTAGTCGAGTTTTCACGTATAACGTAGAGGAACCACGTTATAACAAGATTTCGCGAGAGGAAAACAACAAGAGATGGCTCCTTGGCGTCGTTGTGCTGCCCTGACCGAACAAACTTGAAGCTAAAGATTGATTTATATGTTTTTCTTGCTTTGGCTCTATACTTGTTCTTGTTTGGCTTCGTGCCCGAGATTTCATTCATATATAGCGTCGCACTCTTTTTACGGCTATTGACACATTTTTTTGTTTCGTTTGTTTATGCGTGTATTGTTTCTCCTTGCGAGCCTGATGGTGCTGATGCAATTTTCTGGGCGCGCAAGTGTGTGCAGAAGTTGCAACGATGGTTCCATATTTGCCTAACCACGTTGCTCTTTCATGAATGAGAACGCGTGAACGCAGTTTCCGCATAATTTCCTCGAGGAACGCAATCGGAATGAATCAACTTTGAATAGTGACTCGTACATATAGGTTATTGTAGCTACGTATTCATTTTTTTCGAGCTGAACAGGAAGTTGTTATTGGCACTGGAGTGCCGTATTCCGCACCGTGCGCTCTCCGTGCGTCACTTTCTCACGCCGAATATCTTAAATCAGCAGCATACAGTCTGTCCTTCCCTACGACGCTATTTTCTGTACTTCTTGCGCTGTATGGACGCACAAACACATTTCTAAGGGCAGAAGCACGCATGCAAACAGGGCACAAACAATGCAACTCGTGGTTCACACACACACACACACACACACACACATATATATATATATATATATATATATATATATATATATATGCGTCATTACACATATTACGTTTTCTCTGCTTTAATTCATTGCACTTTGCATTAACGCGCATGTATAATATGAGTGCGCATTGTACACTGTAATTACACTTAGGCTGTTTGCGGGATCCCAGCTTTAGGTTTTCATTGCTATGTGAAAATAATCACAGCATATTGACGGAGTTAATGATTATGAGTTGGGCGAAGCATGCGTCTGTCCATCTGTCTATCTGTTTGTTTGTTTGTTCGTACATTCATGTCACCGCCATCTAACGATCTCATCTGACGTGGAAGTACGGGTCTCCAACGCAGTGAGCGCCATATAGTTCGCAATTATAGCACTAGAGTAGCCCCAGCGCTATCTAGTGAACATTCCGAAAACTGGAGGAGGTGGCTACTAGAACGCGGGACAAGCCAACACCCATAGAGTATCATAATACTGTTTAGACGATGGCGTTCCAGACACTGTGATCAGACTCAACTCCGTCTTTAAGGTATAAGGCAAAAAAACTTGTTTATTTAACTGCGTTCGGAAGCGCTCTGCTGTCACTTGAGCGTCCCCGCGTCTCTCGCTCGCGCTCTTCTTCTTCTTCGTTTCCTTGTCCCAGCCCAGAACGTGAAAAATAATCATCATTCCCGGCCGCGCAAAGTTAAACACAAAGTTCAAGTGGGTACAGTCTTTGTATCGGCCTGATCGCAAGGTGACCACCTTGCAACTTGATCTTGCAAGAACGAATGACACCGTCTGCACTGCGGTACACTTCCGTGACCCTTGCAAGCTTCCATAGCTGGCGTGGAGTGTTGTCCGCATGCACGAGAACGATGTCCCCTTGCTTCAATGCTGTATTTGATTTCGTGTCGGCAAAGTGTGCAGATCGTAATTGCAACAGGTATTCTTTTTGCCAACGCTTCCAAAAACTTTCAACCAGCAGCTTCCTGTAGTTGTGTCTGCGTATGGCGTCTGATCGTTTGGAATTACTGTTGACTTCGTCAGCGGTCGCATACGGTATGGAAGTCAATCTTCGTCCAAGGAGAAGTTCGGCTGGCGTCAAAGTGCAAGGTTCTCCTACATCTGTCTCGATGAAAGTCAGAGGCCTAGAGTTTACGACTGCTTCTACCTCCGCCAGCACTGTCGATATTTCTTCGTAGTTCAGACGAGCTTTGCCGATAATTTTTCGCAGCGGAAGCTTCACTGATCGTACAAGGCGCTCCCACCAATCCACCCCACCAAGGAGCATTTGGTGCTATAAACTTCCACGAAATGCCGTTGGTGCTGAGGTGACTAGCGACGTCCTCTTCAGAGAACATTCGGTTTAGCCGCTTTATGTCTGCCGATGTCTTGTGAAAGCTTCGTGCGTTGTCAGAATATATCACCCTAGGTAATCCTCTCCGAGCTGCAAATCGTCGTAGGCACAGCAGGAAAGCCTCGGATGTCATTTCCGAGACAAGCTCGAGATGCACGGCTCTAGATACGGCGCACGTAAAAATTGCCCGCAGCTTCCCTCGGGGGAACACTGAGGAGGATGCGGAGCATATAATTGGTTAACGGGGTGTTAAAGTGCGACTTACTTGGGTCGATGGCTAAATTGGTTAACGTGGTTGGGAAATGGGGTGTTAAATTGCGACTTACTTGGGTCGATGGCTAAATTGGTTAACGTGGTTGTAGGAGGGGGTGTTAAATGAGTGAACACGTACACACGTATGCGAAAGGGTGGCGCTGGTCGAAGGGACGTCGATCATTGTGTTTGTGGATTCGTTGGAATTCATTTCACCGCGACCTTGGACGTCGACGCGCCGTACAAACCAACCGACGAGCGGCAACTGAGCGAGCGAGCGCCGACCTTGAGTATATATACAGCACGACGGCGCATGCACTGTCAGCTGTTGAATGTTCTCGAAGCGCGACGCCACATGCGCGTCCACTGGAGAATCAGGAGAATTGTAGATGTCGAACGCGGTGTGTAGAGGAGGAAGGGTGCACAGATGGTGGAGGAGTGAAGCGCGCGCGGTGTGTAGAGGAGGAAGGGATGCACAGATGGTGGAAGAGTGGGCGACGGCGCGACGGCGCATGCGCGCGCGTCAGCTGTCGAATGTTCGAGAAGCGGTGTGGACGGCGCGGACGGCGCGGACGGCGCGGACGGCGCACTACAAGGCGCGAGTATAAGATGCTCCGCATCTAAAAGTGCAACGTAGCACTTCGTGTCCCCTTTCTCCGTGCGTGCATACAGAGGGCCCGCGAAGTCGACTCCTACAACTTCGAACGGGTTCGTTGGTGTCACTCGATGACTTGTTAACGGAGCAGTCTCAGCAGTTCCTGGGCCCGCACTGAAACGCTTGCATATATTGCAGCCATGCAGCACTCTTTTTACCAAAGAGCGAGCTCGACAAATCCAGTAGCGTTCCCGAAGCTGCGTAAGTGTATCTCTAACTCCTCCATGTAAGACTTGAAGATGGGCTCTGTTTGCCAAAAGTGTCGAAAAGTGGTGACTTGACGGCATTATGATTGGGTGCTTGACATCTTGTGTAGAATGCATGAGGGATAAACGGCCTCCAACCCGAAGAATTCCGTCTTTGTCTATGTATGGGCGTAGTTCAGCGATTCGAGATGTAGACTCGACTGGTTGGCCGTTGGTCAAAGTGGTGAGTTCTTCAAGAAAGCCTTGCTCTTGTGTACATTTTATCCTATACTGTTCAGCGTTCAGGATTTCTGTTGCTACGAGATGTCCTGTATGATTACTTCTTTTTCTGCATCGGTCAGTAAATCTGAAAATCCACGCAGTGACTCTGAGTAGCTGTTGAAGCCTGCTGTACCGTTGCATATCAATTATCGGAACTGAGAAGCGTGTCATTAGTGCGACGTGGACTGTTGTAACTTCACCTTGGGTGGCTTCCGCTATGTCTAGTTCACAGAACTGTAGGGGCCATTCAGACATCGGTTTAGTTAGCCACTCGGGACCATGCCACCATTTTGAGCTGCACAGCAGTCTTTCAAGCGTCGCGCCACGTGTGAGTAGGTCAGCCGGGTTGTCCGTTCCAGGACAGTATCTCCACTTTGATGGATCTGTAGTGCACCTAATTTCATTGACTCTGTTGGCTATAACTGTTTCCACTTTTTTACGTCACCTTTTATCCATGACAACACAATGGCGGAATCTGTCCACATCGTGTAGTCAACTTGAACAATCCTCAAAGCCCTTTTCACGTATGCCAACATTCTTGAGCCGATTAAGGCAGCCAGCAGCTCCAATCGCGGCAGCGTTGTCTCCTTAATGGGTGCTACACGGGACTTCGCAATCAACAGTATCGGCTCCTCAGGACTTGATACGACGTATATCGCTGTTCCGTATGCCGCTGGACTGGCATCGCAGAAAACATGTACTTGAAGCACATTGGTCTTCCTTGCTCCACCACCCAGATAGCGAGGAATGACGACGTCTTGCAGTTGCGGCAGCTGGATGACCCAATCATTCCATTCTTTTTGCAGGTCATTGGGTAGGACTTCATCCCAGCCAATTCCTCGTATCCACAGTCTCTGAAACAATATTCGTATGGCAATAGTATATGGCCCTACAAATCCCAACGGGTCAAATATTCTTGATGCTGACGCCAAGAGATCGTTTTGTACCCGTCTGTGCTGTCAAAAACCGGAGTAGATTTTCAACCGAAAAGTTGAATTCATCCTTTGCAGGATTCCAAACCAAACCCAGGACCTTGACTGACGTTTCGTGAAGAACGACCATCTCATTACTAGTAGATTCCACTTAATTTTCAAGCATGCGCATCAAATTTGCTGAATTTGTTGTCCATCTTCGCAATGTCATGCCGGCCGATTTCATTATTGTGCGCGCTTCTCGGCATAGTTTAGCGGCTTCCTCTTCTGTGTCGGCACCAGTGACTAAGTCATCCACGTAAAACGACTCGGCAAGAGTTTGCGCTGTTTGTGCCATGACAGCCGGTGCTCTTTTCACGTGGCAGAGAATAGTAGCTGTGAGCAAAAATGGGCTACATGTAGCTCCAAAAGGCACTCGTGTCATCCTCCACTCTTGCAGCTTGCCCTTGGATAAATCTCCTTCTGCAAACCAGAGAAAGCGCAAAGCGTCTCTGTCGTCCTCCCGAATCGCAATTTGAAGGAATGCCTTTTCTATGTCCGCGATAACTGCCACCGGGTGCGTTCTGAAGCGTAGCAAAATTTGCACGAGTTCTTGGTATAAGTTGTCACCCTTTTGAAGGCAGTCATTAAGTGACTTGCATCCTTTGGCATGTGACGAAGCGTCAAACACCACTCTCATTTTCGTCGTCAGTGCTTGTTCACGCATGACTTCCTTGTGCGGCATGTAATATAATTTCGTCACCTCTGCAGGTACGTCACTGACTACTTCGGCGTGTCCTGCCCTCAAGTACTCCCTTATGGTACGGTCATACGTTTCGAGCAGTCCTTTTCTAGAGTTGAGACGGTTGACAAGCCTGTCCAGTCGAGTAACGGCTACTTGCCTGTTGCTTGCAAGCTCGAAATTATCCTTCCAAGGGAGGGTCACTTCATATCTTCCGTTTTTGAAGCTAATCGTTTGCTCAAAATGCCTCATGGTGTCGCTCATTTCAGGTGGCTTGTTTATCGCGTCCGTAATTCCTATGTTTTCAAGTTCCCAAAAGGAGCGCAATATCTCGTCGGAATCGGTAGCTTGGGCTTTTAGCACGCACACCATCATTTGTGAAGTAGTTGGGTGGGACACCAAGTGCGATGTGCTTCGCTGGAAGGTCCATCCAAGCTTGGAGTTCAGTGCGATCAATGATTCGTTGCCTTCGCACCGTGAAACTTCGCCGGTCAACACTTTCCACATCTGATCGGACCCGATAAGTACGCTGATGCCACTCTTAGTTATGATAGATGGATGTTGGAGCTCATCGACAACATCGTTTCCCAGCTTCTTGAAAGACGCAACGAAGGCTACGTCCATTGCAGTCTCTGCGATGTCTTGGCAGATGCTTGGGATCTCTATGGCAGTTAAGACTATTTCCGCGTCGGAAAACTGGCTTCGCAGTCGTAGTTCTACTATGCGACGCCTCTTAGCCTCTTGGTCCGATGTATTTGCGAAAGTATTGAAGGCTATTCGAGTTGCTCCCACGCTTTTCAGCTTGAGGTGCTTGGACAGATCTTCAATTACGAAAGTCCTCTGACTGCCACCATCGAAAACGCCTCGTAAATAGCGGCAGGTGTCATCATTTATGGCCCATGCTCTGAAAGTCTGAAGAAAAACGGAAGTGGTAGAGTCTTCCTTGGCGGGTCTTCTTCCAAGTGATGCACAGACTGTCGTAGTTTTTTCGTGGTTCTTGTTAGCATAGTCTGACTTCCGCGAACACCTATCGGGATCGCACATGCTTGTAGCGTGTAGAGCTTGGCATTTGGAGCAGGAAATCCTTTTTTTTGCAGTCCCGTGCCCAATGTCCTTTGGTGGTGCAGCGGAAACACCTTTTGTCGTTGGAAAGCAGTTGCTTCTTCTGCGTCAGTGACAAGTCAGCTGTGCAGGCTTCCGATCCATGATGGCTGGACGAGCAGAATACGCAGTTGTCCTTTTTTTTCTCGTACCGAGTTGCTGTGAAGCACAGATGACGTCGGTTTCCCACGCCGAGAGTACGTCGACTGACTGGCCACGGGGAGTGTTCCATGTTCTCGTTCTTTCATTTCCTTAAAATCACTCTTTTCCAGGCTTTCCAGCTCAATACACAGGAAGTTGAGCACACGGTCCAGTCCCACGGATGTAGCTTCAGCTCTCGAGTCATATGCCAACTGGACGGCACATGATCGATGATACTGCACGACTATATCCCGTGGAAGAGCACGCAGTAGGATGTCGCAGAGCATTGACGAAAATGACGACTTGTGCACACCCAAAGTCTCTAAGCCTCGGATATTCACGAGAACTTGGTCGTACAAGCTGCGTAGCGCTTTGGTGTCAGTCGATGAACGGACAGGGCTTAACATCCGTAGCTTGGCAAAATATTCTTGCTCCAGGCGCGTCTTGTCCCCAAATCGCTTCTGTAGCATTTTGATGGCGTCACTGTAGCAACTTTCTGTCGTCGGAAGGCCCGCAATTACTGATGCAGCGTCTCCTTTAAGATACAGTCGCAGGTAATGAAACTTCTCCGTGGCAGTGATGCGATTGTTACTATGAACAATTTGGTAAAATTGTTCCCAAAATTCGGGCGACTTGCATAGGTATCCAAAAAAGGAGCTATTGTCAGTTTAGGCAATTTAACTCCAGTTCCATCTGATGGTGCTACGACTGTCTGGGAAACTGTTTCTTGAATTCCGGTCGATGTCCTTAGCATGCGATCTTTCTTGCTCAGAATCTCAGCGAGAATGCGCGTAGCAACGTCCTCGTATTGTAAGACAGCGTTATACTCGACCTCGAACTCCTCGTCAGGTATATGCGGCTCAATCTCGTTGTTCAAGTTTTTAAGCTCTTCGTTATTAGCCTTCAGCCTCTCATATATGGAGTTGAGCTGGTCATAGGAGGCAGAGTCGTTAGCGAGGAGATCACTTGCCTCGTTTATAATCCTCGTGTTCTGTGCTCGCCGCGACGTCCGCTTCGACTTCAGTCGCTCCATGCCGCTGCAGTTGACTGGTAGCCGTCCGTAGGGTCCTCGTTTTCAATCCCGGTTCTTCGGCACCAATGTTTAGACGATGGCGTTCCAGACACTGTGATCAGACTCAACTCCGTCTTTAAGGTATAAGGCAAAAAAACTTGTTTATTTAACTGCGTTCGGAAGCGCTCTGCTGTCACTTGAGCGTCCCCGCGTCTCTCGCTCGCGCTCTTCTTCTTCTTCGTTTCCTTGTCCTAGCCCAGAACGTGAAAAATAATCAACAATACAATACCTAGAGAGGAATCTGGCGCTGCGATTGTGTACCCTCGGGACAATTGTGGGAAGTACAGGCTTTGGATTGGATCGCGTTAGCCAGCGAACTGTCTACGGATCTTTTTCTACAGTTTCTGTTTCATTCTTCGCGTAGAGTGGGTAGTGAGGTGGGTTCAAAGGACTGAAGGTGCCCCTTATTGTTCAAAGAAGCTGCAAACCGCTAGGCGCCTCAACTTACTGCAACGATGGAGCTGTATAAGTCGTGTTTAACAGTTTAAGCGAAGCAGAGCGACTTGTTGGTGAGTTGCTACATTCTTAACGAGCCTATGACTCGAAAAAAAAAATTGCCCGCAGCTTCCCTCGGGGGAACACTGAGGAGGATGCGGAGCATATAATACGTTAACGGGGTGTTAAAGTGCGACTTACTTGGGTCGATAGCTAAATTGGTTAACGTGGTTGTGAAATGGGGTGTTATATTGCGACTTACTTGGGTCGATGGCTAAATTGGTTAACGTGGTTGTAGGAGGGGGTGTTAAATGAGTGAACACGTACACACGTATGCGAAAGGGCGGCGCTGGTCGAAGGGACGTCGATCATTGTGTTTGTGGATTCGTTGGAATTCATTTCACCGCGACCTTGGACGTCGACGCGCCGTACGAACCAACCGACGAGCGGCAACTGAGCGAGCGAGCGCCGACCTTGAGTATATATACAGCGCGACGGCGCATGCACTGTCAGCTGTTGAATGTTCTCGAAGCGCGACGGCGCATGCGCGTCCACTAAAGAATCAGGAGAATTGTAGAATGTTCTCGAAGGGGAGAAGCGCGCGCGGCACAGATGGTGGGTGACGCTGCATGCGCGCGTCAGCTGTCGAATGTTCGAGAAGGGGGAGAAGCGCAACGGCGCATGCGCGCGCGTCAGCTGCCGATGTTCTCGAAGCGCGACGGCGTATGCGCGCGCGTCAGCTGCCGATGTTCTCGAAGCGTGACGGCGCATGCGCGCTACATTATACAGCTAGCGAATGTTCGTGAAGAGGAGAAGCGCACGCGGTGTGTAGAGGAGGAAGGTGCACAGATGGTGGAGGAGTGAAGCGCGCGCGGTGTGTAGAGGAGGAAGGGATGCACAGATGGTGGAAGAAGGAGGAGGAAGCTTGCGGACGGCGCCGCACTACAAGCCTCGAGTATTAGATGCTCCGCATCTAAAAAAACACGAGAGAAGGACAAGCCCTTTTGTCTTTCTCTCGTGTTTTTTTTTCGCGCCATAAGCTCGTTCAGCAAACGTCGTCCACTCACCACTGCGCATAAATGTAGCGTCCCATGGAAGTTCAGGATATTACATCGAGTTCACGTTTGTTGTTAGTGCGTCTTGCCAAAACTCGTTGAAATCAACTGCAAAATGACGGCGACGCGAAGTAGACGCACAACCATACTCTTCTGACTCAACTTCTAACAAAACAAAAGCCGTGTTGGCCGCAGACCACTTCAACAGACGCACCTGGCATCGCAGCAGACAAAACGTTAAGTGTTTCTCACCTAATACTGTGCTGTTTTTTATATAAATAGATATTGCGGACTTTCAAGGACAAAACAGGAATGGTTGTTTTGAAATGTAAAAATAATTCAATACATCTTGATGCCAAATCTGAAACGCAATGTCAGATCATTGCATACACGGATGGTTAAACTTGTCCAGGTTTCGCTTCTACCGCCTAGACACAAAACCATTTTGCGATAAAGTTTGCGTACAAAATAATAAAGCAAGTTTCAGTTAGGCATAACATCATATCACTTTTACACTCCGCAGACAAGCGTAGTGAATCTCAAGAACGTGATCTATCCGAAGTAGATCCGAAACCTGTACTTCCCATATTTCTCACAGGGGTAGAAGCGCCGCTGAAGGAGCCCACGTAGACACTAGCGCCAGATTCCGCTCTAGGTGTTATTGTATAATACTCTATATTTACAGGCGAAGCTGCTTAGGGAGTAGGCATAGTTGAAAAAATGAACACACAGACTCATCGATGTCTTCTTGTCTTCCTCTAAGCGTTTGTCAGGTCAGGGCTTGAAAAGAGAAAAGTGCGTGTACTTCTTGTTCACGCAATAAATATCAGCGCGTCCAGGGCACATTACGTGGTAACATGCACCAATAGTTTTTTTTTTCATTGGTTCCTTGTACGCAAGGAACCGATAAGCGAAGAAATGCTACGTCTTGATTATAAAGCTACATGACATTATTTGTAAAAAAAAATTTGCAGTCTGAGCATTTGCCACAACAGGTGGTGAAAGTATTCTTGAAAATTATAGGCCATAGCGAATCTTCATAAATAGCCTAAATAATTATGCTGATCCGTTAGAATCAGCACCACACTTAGGCAAAGGTGATCGCACACGCCTGCCGCATTTAAGAAACACGCAGCTCACATTTGATCTATCTATCTATCTATCTATCTATCTATCTATCTATCTATCTATCTATCTATCTATCTATCTATCTATCTATCTATCTATCTATCTATCTATCTATCTGCCTGTCTGTCTGCCTATCTATCTATCTATCTATCTATCTATCTATCTATCTATCTATCTATCTATCTATCTATCTATCTATCTATCTATCTGTCTGTCTATCTATCTATCTATCTATCTATCTATCTATCTATCTGTCTATCTATCTATCTATCTATCTATCTATCTATCTATCTATCTATCTATCTATCTATCTATCTATCTGCCTGTCTGTCTGTCTGCCTATCTATCTATCTATCTATCTATCTGTCTGTGTCTGTCTGTCTATCTATCTATCTATCTATCTATCTATCTATTCCTAGACGCAGACCAGCCTTCGACCTTTATATTTTATCTTTTTGAACTATTGAAGGTCATTAAAAGCTCCAACGTACAAACTTCTCGTAAGAGGTTTTCAAACTTCAGGCAACCAGCCAACACTAAGGCGATGTGACGCGAAGAAAGGAAGAACAGTCAAAGGACTGAATGAGAGGAGGCACACACACACTTTCTTGCGGCTTGCGCTTCATGTCTACTTCCCAACTTTAACCACCTCGAGTTGATTGTATATACTGGTTCACTGTATTGATGGCACTGCGGCCCAACGCTCGCTAAACCTTTCAAAAACCAAGGATGTTACGCCCAGTGAGTACAATGTAGCAACCCTTTCTTGTCAGATAGTGCTCAATGTACATGCCAATGGCTGCTAATGGGGATCGCAGTGTGCGCGTTATCTAAAAGCCGAATGTTCCTGTCTCTCATTCTTCATTAGCAGCCGTTGGCATGTACATTGAGCACTATTTTACCCATAATGTTACCCATAATGTTGACATCAGCCTACCTGTGTTTACAAACGTGGAATGGGTCTATACTTGTATCTTTTTCTTCAGGCCCTTTGAGTTTTATATCCAGAACAGGCGACGACAACAAACGGTTATTGACGCATTTTCGTGTAGCACATCATGCCCACTCCGGTCCCGTAGTCCTCACTATCCGTAATACCATGGGACACACCTACGAGTGCTGCTGTGCGCGCCATTTGCAGAGAGCCCTAATGCACACAGAGAATGATTGCGTGCCTCGAGATGCTTGTATTCCTATGTATACAGCCAGTGGGCACCCTGAAGTTCCTGCATCATTCATCCACAGAGCCTGGGCGTGGTTGCCGTTGAGGCCCGGGGCGAACTTCCCGTACCAGAAACGAGATAGATATAGCGTGGGCCGCAGAAACCTGATCAGTGAATGCGACTCGTGCGATCCAGCATGAAATATGAGGTTAGTCGAGTTCCTGATGTCATTTGGGCTTTTCTTGACGCCAAATAAACACGAACTGACGGTCTCTCTGTTGTTTGGCTATACTTGTTCTTAGTATTCGGTCAACTATGTTGAGGTAGTCACATACTCCGCCTTCTTCATGTTTATAAGGCTACATTGTGACTCTCTTCGTGCTTTTATTTATTATTTGTTTATCTATTTATTTATTTTTTGTTTGGTTATTCGTTCATTTGAAATACTGCAAGCCAACCTTTTGGCTCAAGCCGGATGGGCTTCACGTACAATGTAAAATCAAATGTACACGCAACGCAATGGTTGAACACAAGAAACAAAGCGAACGATAAAATTAACATGATAATTAAACGCCGCGATATAGCCAAATGGATATTTTTTTTACATTTCTTGCGTGCCATTTCAATATATAGGCACAAACTAGGGGATTAAAATGGCATTTATAGTGTTTTCTAGTTCCTATAAATGTCTATTTTTGACGTTTGCGCATAAATGTGTTTTGGTGCCTATAAAGGACTATATCAAAAAATTAGGAACCATCTCTACGACGGGAACCCCGATAGTATGCGAAGCAGCAGCGGTGCGTACGGCGTGGACCCAATTGAAACGAGCGTCGACGCGGGTTCAGGAAGAAAACTTTAAAGAGAAACTCGGTGTAGCGTTTACTTGAGTAAACGTTTTTTGAAACGTTAACACATGGGAGGCGGGGCGCGTTGCAGACGCTTGCGCTTGGCTTTCTTGTCTCGCGTGGGGTCGGTGTTACCCGCGCACCATCTGTATTCTCGAATGCGATCGATGTTCTTGACTTGCATATCGTCGGTGTTGCTGGTCTTCCACCACCAACGCTTGCGTTAGGCTTCCCTGTGTCACGCCTCGTCTGTGTTGGCGTCGTCATTCACAAACGCGATCGGCTTCCCTAACTAACCATCGTAATGCCGGCGACAGCCGGTAATGGTGCACGCACACTAGCGGGATTCATGGCGCAACGACTTCCCCACATCGGCGCGATCGTGCGCCAAGAAGCGGCGCGCTGTTTTTGGTAATTCACACAGTTGCAACACGCTCAGTGCGAAACTAGGCTTTCCTAAAGAGGTTCTTGGTATGCCATACAATGAAATGTGAGCCACACTATGATGTTTGATTTTACACTTCCAGCGAAGGGCAATATCATGCGTTGTATTTTATTGTTTCTAAACAGAGCACTAGTCAATATATGCAGGGTTTATGTTCTCAGCGCCATTGCCTAACAGTGGCGAAACGTAAGAAGCGAGTGAAATACTGAACCTGACCGCGCTAGAACGCCATCTAGTGAGTGAAGTTATGCATTTTCAATAAACGAATTAAGCGGTGTTAATTGGGAAATTCAGAAGGCTTAGAACGACAGATAAAGTTTGCAGACTTCTCAATGAGACATTCTGGTGAACCCGAATTCGGTGACAATGAAAGAGATATCATGTTTGAAGAACTATATTTTGGATCGTCAGACGCGGTCCACCCGTAGTTGGCTCTAGCTGACACCGTAGCAATAGCCCATTTCCTGAGCTAACCGCGGAGATCATGGCTATACCATCAGTAATCTCCGTAGCTGATATTTGCGCAAAACGAACACAGACTATGCTTAAGGTATGACTTTTTCTCGGTACGTCCCACAACTTTGAGTTCCTCTAATTTTTCGCCTCGTTATGGTCATCATTATAATCTCATTTTCATTCATGTAGCAATCTTAAGGAGAATGTGACTTTCATCATTCACCACTGAGCTGCGATAGGTAAAAATAAATCTAATAATAAGCTTGCGAAGAAGCATGTTACTGAAGGCGTTATACGGTAAAGGGAAGTGAGCAGAAACATATGCGTGCTGTTAGCGTCGACACAGTGCTAGATGAAATAATCATTCTTGCTGTATCTAAGACCTGATAGTACTCCGTTGTATAAGCGTAAGTAGTTTTAACAGCGATAAATGTTACGCGGGTTTGTTAGCTAGGCAGTCACCTTTGTGAATTCGGAGACAGGTAGACAATAACGGGAACCTACCTATACAACAGGCAAGCTTGAATATTCAAAAGATCATTTGCACGTGACTTCCTTGGGGGCATGCTTGTAACCTCGCACGTCGCACGTAATACACAAACTATGCATTTGAAATGAGCGATTAGCGGTAAAGTTAATGAACTTTAGTGGCAAGGCTATGAACGGATCAAAATGTCAGCAGGATAACGCATGGTCTCATGTTACTGGGATGAGACCATTTACTGCGCGGCCGTTGCAAACGCATACTGTCGCAATTTTACATTGCAGAAAAAAAATGAAACGAACAATGTCAGTGTTAATTTTCTCGTACTTCGCTTCACGTAGCAGTCAGGCAGGCTGGTGGCGTGGACCAGTTGACTTTTCAAGCGGTACTAAATAGCACTCGACGTACTGTGTTAGCGCAGAGGAAAGCATGCCTACGTAATAGGAGTTACTTAGAGCGGCTGTTCAACTGAACCAAAGTGAAATTAAAGGCTTTGAATGTTCCTTTCGAGCGAAACCGAGTTTACAATACTGCGATACATATGAACCTCTGTTCCCTGCTAGAGTCAGTTGATGAGTTAATGAAAATTGGCCCAGAAAGTTAGGGGGTGGTGAATTAGCAACCCCAGTCAGCACCAGTCCAAAGCTCGTGCTGCATACAATAGGGTATTCAGAGTGACCTGAACACTGGACGGCCAGCTGTTCATGACCTCACGTCGGGCGGTGGGCTGCATTGAGAACAGTGAAATGGACGGCATTTTTTTGTTTCTAACAACATAACGGCAAACCTTCTAAAAGGAGCACAGCACGTGAGGAGCTCAGTATTTCAACAGAATATATGGCTCGTCATAGCTCTCGCCTTTTAGTATTACCTTGAGCGAGGGTTGCACTTCAGCTAGTCGATTTCTAAATAATATTGTTGTTCCACTGACCAAAAAAAATCAAGCAATACCAAATGCTTGTCCTGCAAACTTCACTATAGTTCCATTCCTTCAGTTCAGCGCAATTATGCTAAATTACAAATCACGTATTCGTGTGAGGCACTAATGAAATGGCTTTCGCATGAGTAATGAATGCGCAGTGCCACTGTGTGTATTCCTACATAAACAGTCAGCGCATAATTTTTTTTATTATGAGTGTACTGCGCCTTTGGTTGAAAACGAAATTATTTCACAGATTGATGTATACTGTGCGCTAGATAATTCCTACACTATGAAGCACGAGGCAAAATAGCAGACTCTTTAGCCGCATGCGCGATTTGCCCCGTACTAAAGTTCTTTGGAGAGCAAGCGATGGTTTGCTCATGTAGTTGTCAGGTTACTGTGCTATTTTTCTGCATCAATAATCATACGGGTAAGATCATCTTTGTACTTATGCAATACAGCTGCATTTCTGAACCGCGCTTGACAAACACACCTGCTGACATGCTGAGCCAGAAACCTTCATTGTCATTGCCAAAACTGCGTGCTTGAATCACCAACTGGTCCCATGCAGTGTGCACTCTTTCACAGACCCCACTTGTTAAGCATATACACTAAGCAGTCGGAACACCTAGGATCAGCTCTTTTCTCCACGCAAACATTTCCATCACGTCGACTACATGTAAAAGGGCGTGTCTATGGCTAGCATAGGTTTCACTACGCATTATGAAGCTTTAGACAGCCTTGCAAGCAAGCATTCTAACTACAACTTGCTACTTCTTGGTGTTCCTGCAATGTGTCCTTTCCTGCAGATACAGACGTTCGCAGTGAATTCCGCATCATAATAACGGACCTCTCCCGCCTCCCCCTGAAGAAAACATCTGAAGGTACCATCGACCCTAACATACGGAAAAAAATCAAGGTATTTACTCTTTGAGTTACTGCAACCAGCTGTGCGAACATTTGGGGTTTTGACTATTTCCCCCTTTTCATGCTCACACGCACCCACAAACAGCCGTGGATGCAATAAAGATACGTTCGTTCCTCTCTTGTGATCATGGCGCTACGAATATTTATTGGGGCCGGTGTACGCTTACCAGTTCCCAGACGGCTTCTGGCTGTATCCTAGAGGGTTGCATAACTCAGTCACGCTGAGTTGTAGTCTAATCTTCACTCCGGCGCCTTGTATTAATCAGCCCAGCCACTTTCGCCACCGTGAGGCTATAGTTTAGTGCCGCGGTGCAGATAAATCGCCGACGCCGACATAAGCCAACGCGCACCTCTCCACGCTCAGATTGTGCCACGGCCTCGCTAAGCATTCGTAGTCCGCTTGCCCGCTGCACTCCCAGCATCGTTTGTTAACTTGATGACGTCGCGCTGTGGCCAGAAGGATGTCAGGCGATAGGCCGAATTGGATCCCCGAGTCTGTAAACCTTCCCGCCTCATTTTATTCTCGTTAGTAACTTGAACACCGTTTTTTTTCGTAGAACGATCGCTTTCAACCTTAAAGCAATTTCAACACGAAGCAACCTACCACACAATGGGAGCCGATGCGAGTGTTACGTTGAAATACCGAAGGCATCCCACTTCAGTTGCAAAATTCTAAAGGCCTTCTTTTTCAACTCCGGTGTGCAGGTGATTCTTTCAGCCGTAAGTCGGTCTGGACGATCGGAGACTTCGTCGTTAGCGTCGGCCGATACGCATTTAGATATATGGCCTTGTTGTTTCTCGATGACCTGGTACCACTGTTGTGTGGTATACTTGTGGTCCTCTCGACAAAAACTCCAAGGTGGCATAGTTGTTGTTCAGTCATCTTCAAAGGTGTGCTTTTTTAACACGGACAAATCACGGAACGCATGACACCAGGTACCCACGACGTCGAGTGCGAACTACCAGCTTGTCTTTCTTGCCTGTTAATCATAATTTATCACCATAGTTTCGTTCGTCCTCACCATTTTACCCTGCCCAGCAGCAACATGACCTAAAGTGCTACTTTTACTGAGACGAACCTCTCTGCTGTCAATGGATCTATTTATACCTATATATTTTGTTCGCAGCCCTTCACCGAATGGCCAGGAACCACCAACTTAAATTGAAAGGAAAGAAAAGGATTCCAAAACACAATAAATACATACTCTTACTTTTAGCAAAGGTTCCAGGTTTAAAAATAAAAATTAAATAATGATTTGCCGCCAACTGAAAGATGTGCGGAAACTTATGCAATTCGTAATGCCTTAGTCAAGCAAAAAATGGCAAACATTTGAGCCGTTTCTCAGTACGAAGAAGGCGCTGTTCACAAATTAAAATTTCTCGAAGATCATTCAATTGAACTTCACCCATTAAGCTTCTTTCATCACCTCACCGCATGGTAACATATTTTACCGTAACAAAAGTACAAGGTGAGTTAGCTGAAAGCCATTCATTACTTGATGAAAGAAGTAAACTTTTCATGAGTGCGGTTTGTGAGAGCGCTTGTTTTGAGAGGTCATTGTACGAAAGAAAATTGAAAATGCTCGTAAATCTGTGTGGCTTCATAATGGCCAAGTTTTCACAGTGCTCCTCGAAGATAGTTTTTTGAGTTATCGCAATGCATAAATATAGTTGCTCTTGCAGTACTTTTGTTCGCTGGTGAAAAGCGCGCTGGACAAACGAATGCCATTGTTAACATTGAATATGAGGTATAACGAATACTTTATATGGTATTCTTTTGAATATGCGTGGCTTCTGCCATGATTATTGCCAGAATTAGCCGCAGGCTGTGCCCAGATATGTGGAGGACAGGGAACAGGATAATGTTAGTGAAACGTAGCGAAAACCTCCAAAACAGACTTCGCAAGTACTTGGACTCTAGGAACAGACTGGTGCAGTCGAACGCATCGGGCTCTTCCGATAATGATGTGCCTATAGTAAAGGTTAAGATGGCCATTAAATTTTATTTACCATCTGAGTTCACTGCTATGAACTATTTGTATCTACTACAAAAGAACGTACATACAGAAATGGCAATGTGGTATAAAGTTTTAGATTTTCGCGAACATCATCAAATCAATGATGACGGTTTAGCAGAAAAGTGCCAAATCAAAGCGTGGGCTTGAATACAGAGGTAACTGGAAGTTAACCATTCATTCACAACTTGTGGAGTGCACGCGCAACGGTAACTAAGTGAAACACCTGAACGAACCGGACACGATAAAAGTCGCTGCACGATAGTTTGTTGCCGTGTAATCTATAGACTCTCCGACTCGGTGTCATAGTGGTTATGGTGCTCAGAAGGCGTTAGAAAGGTCGCGATTTAAGTTCAGGCGGTGACGGTCGCATTTTGATGAAAGAGACGATAAAAGACCATGTATTGTGCTAATGTTATTGCACGATAAGAAACACGTGATTAGAGAACCTCTCCACGATGGCGCGCCTCATAGACACATTTTCGTTTTAGGATGTAAAACCCCACATATTATTATTGATTGTCACTTTCCTACTACTATACTATCATTTCCTACTGTCTTCTCTTAACACAAACCCAACATAAAATATGCAATAAAAACGCATGTCACGTTTATAAAAACATTTTACTTTAACTTCAAACTTGCTTCCGCGTTTCTTGGCAATGGATGTTTCTTGTTGATTTTTATCACTTCGCTCTGTGCGTTTCTATCTTAATACTGACACAAGTGGAAGTTCTCATCATGTTGCTGCTGTTATTGTTCGCGGAGGTGGGACGTCTCAGTGGCCTATGCACAGCCTTGATACCACCATCCTTGATGTTTATTTATATCCTGTACCTATGTCGCAACAAACTTCAAGCTTCAAACTTCGGCTGCAGCACTCGAGACAATCACTCACTCTTTTGACAAGTGAACTGAGTTTTCTTTGTCGTAAGATCATACTATTCATTCACGTGCTGCTTAACTTAGTTCGTGCACGGAGCCCAAAAACACTGGAACAAGGTTACTTTCTTTGCAAGATATTGCATCCGTCTCTCCTCCGAAATGACCAGTGAATGACTAAGAATTCGACGATCTCATGAAAGTGGGTACACTGACTGAAATAAACACCCGCTTAAAGGCAGTACATCGTTTGCACAGCTGAACGCGGGTTCCTCGTTCATTTTGTATGCAGTGGCAAGTATGCGCTGCATAAGTTTCACGCATAATTGAAGCACTTCGTAGTAGGATGCAAATAAGCCTGATTCTGCAGCTTGAGGCGACCCTTTTCTGCATGCTCAAAAGCGTTCTCGAGAGGGTGCAACGGCGTGGCCTGCTTCGTAAATATTTGGACCTCGTTTGGGGCATCGTCTTGCGTGAACTTTCTCAAAGTGCTCCTTATAAATTTCGGTTTAAGAAATAAAGAACCTTTCTTTCTTCCACACCATCTTTCCCTCTCTGTCTCTCGCTAAGCTTCGATTGTCTGAAAACAACGAGTATTCTATGGACGTGCGCTCTAATGCTTCGTATCCCCGTTAATGCTATTGCTGTTTTTAGTAGAGTTGTCACTGTTTGTTGCTGTTGTTGCTGTTTGTTGTTGTTTGTAGCAGTTGTTGTTGCTGCTGCTTCTCTTGTTATTTTTGTTGTTGCCAAGCTTGGATACACATGAGGTTGAGAACAAAATCTGACTCGCTATCTCTCCGGCGGAATGAAGCATGCCAGCTGTTATGAGAATGACACGCCTTCCTGCTTGATTGGTAGTTGACGCAACTTTCCGGGAAACATCGGCATTGCTAGGCTGACAGTCCCATTTCCATGAATAAGAGCTCGCTTTTGAGAACGTGTGTGGCTGCGCGCTCTGAAATGAGGAATGTGGAGGATCACATTGGCGTGCAATATCCTGTTTCATCGACTTATCCACCAAAACTTCAGTTTCTTCCGCACCCACTTTAACGTGACGATCGCTTTGAATTTGTCGGCTTCACAATTTACACCCTTTCTGACTTGCATTCCTACACTTTGGGTTGTGAAAACAGGGAGTGAAGCAATATTCTGAATGCGAAGCGGCTGAACTGAAGAGCGGCTTTGACCAGAGATAGACGCTTTGACGGTATTCTTTCTTCACGGTATTCTTTATTGCTGTTATTATAACGGTGCCGAACACGCAGTGAATATAAGGAGGAGTGGTACTATACGGCAATCTTCATTCGTGGAATGTAGACTCTAAAATGTTTAGACTCGCCTTTGTGAAGTTTTTTTCATTTATGACTACACGTGGTTGCGTACCTTCATGCAAAAAGACCTCATCAAAATCTGTAAACCAGCTTATTCCGTACTGAGGTTCTTGGACAACCTTAAAACCACAGAAGATATCCCCTTTTATGAATCTTATGGCGTTCAAGGCACATAAAATTTATTGTATTTAGAGGCAGCAGTCCTGAATAGGACGACGTGCATTGGATAGCAAAAGCCAGCTAGTCATACCTAAACAGACCCATGGTGAACTGCCAGCTCCGAAACCACTCTGGTAGCCAGCCCTATGAAAGGTGCATGAAGTGTACATGAGCTGTGTATCACCTGCGTGTCGTAGGCGTTTCTTGTCCTCGTCTGTTTGTTGAATCAGAATTAATTCGTGCATGAACTGGAGATAGAAAGGTACAAGATTTTGGAGCAAGACTGTCTGCTGAACAAGAGTGCTGTCCAAGCCCGCAAATCGCATGAAACCTGCCGCACCTCTGTCGCTACGTATATGTGTCAGGTTCTGTTATGATGGGGGCCTTCATGTTTGGCGCCTGTTGGACGTGAGCAATGATTTCCGGCGTCTGTCCTGTTTTAAATGTCAAACATTTCTTAGCGAACTTCAGCGACTTCAAGCGTATCTATCTATCTATCTATCTATCTATCTATCTATCTATCTATCTATCTATCTATCTATCTATCTATCTATCTATCTATCTATCTATCTATCTATCTATCTATCTATCTGTCTGTCTGTCTATCTATCTATCTATCTATCTATCTATCTATCTATCTATCTATCTATCTATCTATCTATCTATCTATCTATCTATCTGTCTATCTATCTGTCTATCTATCTATCTATCTATCTATCTATCTATCTATCTATCTATCTAGTCGCTTACGGCTGTTAGCTCTCCTGACCGTTTCGATAATGGTATCGATACCAAACTTGGTATGCTATAACAGGAACGTATGACGGACACGAGTGACTGGTCATAACATGTGAATCTTCCCATATATGTCATGAATATCATCATTTACATTTTTTGGTCTTGCTGCTATTGCAGCAGTTTTGTTCACATGACCAGTTCAAAAGTGGTATGGTATGGCGAACACAAGCGACAGACCCTAAGATAAAAATCATGACATGCGTGCAATGTAACAACATGACAACATTCCGTGCTCACAATGCGCTCGCGGCCGTTTCGCTAGCTTCACATATATCAAATTTGGTATTACGGGACGTGAATGTATGACGAATGTATGCGACTGTTGCTAACATGATAATCATGAGACGCGTATCCTGTAACAAGATGACTACATGCTACGCTCATGATGCTCTCGCCGCCATTCGGCTATCTTCATATGTATAAAATTTGGCATTACGTGGCCCCGCCGCAGTGGTCTAGTGGCTAAGGTACTCGACTGCTGACCCGCAGGTCGCGGGCTCGAATCCCGGTTGCGGCGGCTGCATTTTCGATGTAAGCGGAAATGTTGTAGACCCGTGTGCTCTGATTTGGGTGCACGTTAAAGAACCCCAGGTGGTCGAAATTTCCGAAGCCCTCCACTACGGCGTCTCTCAAAATCATATGGTGGTTTCGGGACATTTAACCCCACATATCAATCAATCATCAATTGGTATTACGTGACGCGAATGGATGACATAGGTAAATGACACGTCCAAACATGATAATCATACATGCATGTCACGTAACAACATGACTACTAGTGACATTCATGATGCACTCGCGGCCGTCTCACTGGCTTCACATATGCTAAATTTGGTATTACGTCATGTGAATGAATGACGAAGGTATGTGACTGGTGTAGACATGATAATCATGAGATGCGTGTCACGTAAGAACATGACTACATACCACACTCAAGCCACCAATACACTTCGACGTGACGTGGTGCGCGTGCTCGCCATCGTTCATTTTCTCGCGTCACGCCGGCGTTGCCATGCAAGGCGCCGGTATATACTCGCAGCTGCGCGCCGCACTGTGTTGCTTTGACGCATGCTCATTTGAGTGCGCCCGGCGTCTCTCCATGACGAAGCGAGGCAGATGCAGTTCTGTCTAGGTAGAGCTGCGTAACTTTATTGGCGCGATATGCAGCATGTTGATTTCGCGCCGGTTGCCGCTGGGCCCCGCCGATGGATGCTGGTCGCACCGGTCACTTCTTGCGTCAGACTATAGACAGAACACAGCAAGCTCAGTGCTTGCAGCCATATTTAGAAGCGGGTGGCGCCGTCTATTGCAAGCGCGGCGAGATAACACTCTCAACTGCCAGGCGAGCAGAGGCTCTGAAAATCAAACGCGAAACTTCACAACACGAGTCCGGCTGTAAGCATTTACGCGCTGTTCCTGTGCTGAAAGTTTATGCTGATGTCGTTTGAAACGTCGAGGATACCTGGATCGACAGTCTGGAATGTCTGCAGCACGTGCACTGCAGACAACGAAAGCAACTTCATCACGTACGTACTATTGCGATTGAAAGAAACGCGAACAGCGGAAAGCGTTGCTTTCGACTCAGTCGAGTTGCGGCGTGCCTTGGCTGTGACAAGGCAGGATTTGTGCTGTAAGCCGGCGTCAACGTAGGGCTAGAATCTGGTTCCAACTTACGCTCATTCACCCCATGTGTACCGATTGCCAGTCTTGCCGGGCACTCGGAACACACGCGCGGTGCAAAAGTGCCAGCCAGGACAAGATTTGAAAATGCTACGGCGACGCCTGCCGAAAGCGCATAAAGATTCGCCTAGTGACAGTAGTAACCCTCTCATTTCTTTTTTTCACCCTCACACATAAATGTGTGAAGTGTTTCTCTTCAGGTGGGCTGAGGTTCGTCGTAGAGCCTCCTCCCCCCTCTACTTCTAATATCAATGTGTGGGGCTGCATTTGCGCTCCGATCTCGCCACCTCCCCGTGGCTGGCCGTGTGCGTGCCTAGGATGCTCGCCTTTGGAACGAGGGGGGCGTGAGATCTGGCTCAGAGTCCGCAAAGAAATTAGTTAAGCAGATTTGTCACACGTAGATTTTTGATCTCTATTCTGTCGTCCCGAAAAGAAAACAAAAAAAAAATCCGCCATATCCACGAAGTGAATGATGATGAGTGGGCGAACCTTCGGAGGTAAACCTGGTAAACCATGAATCCTCTGTACATTTTGCCCACTCGATTTTATTACATCGCTCCCCCTAGCGTACGTCGCCGCACTAAATCGAACGATTGCCTTCAACCATTGACACGCGCCATATGTGACATCATTCCTATTTTATAAGATCTCGCGTCTTTCATCAACTACAAGTGCCGTTTTCTAGTTTGTAACATCTTGCATCTTTTCATCATCAGCTACAAGTACCACCATCTAGTAAACACTACAAGAACTAAACGAGAGGTGGCTACATACAGGAGACGGTACCGCCATCTAGTGAACACTGCAAGAACTAAACTAGAGGTGGCTAGATACAGGGGACGGTACCGCCATCTAGTGAACACTGCAAGAACTAAACTAGAGGTGGCTACATACAGGCTACAGGGGACGCACAGCCCACGCCCTAAGGAGCTTCGCCCCTAATAGTGCTCAAGGTCACGAGATGCGCGTGAATTATTTCTTTGCCCATGCCATCCCTCCCTGCTTAGCTTCCAGCGCGTTTGTTGGGACGAGAGAAAAGAAGAGAGAGAAGAAGGGATGGCTCTGAAAAAAAAAATGGCAGCATATTCACGGAGTGAATGATGGAGAGTGGGATGAAGCATCCATCCGTCTATTTGTTCTTGCTTCCGTCCGTCCATGCGTCCGTCTGTCTGGCCGTCCGTGCGTCCATCCACCCGTCCGTGCGTGCGTCTGTTCGTGCATCTGTCTGTGGGTCAGTTCATGCATCTATTCAACACTCCAAGTACCACCATTTCGCATCTTTTCATTATATATTCCCAATATAGAAGCACCGCCATCTAGTGGACATCCCAAGCACTAAACGAGAGGTGGCACACGCACACTTTCTTACGGCTTCCGCTTCATGTCTACTTCCCACGTTTAACCACCTCGAGTTCATGGTATATACTCGTTCACTGTATTCATGGTACTGTGGCCGAACGCTCGCTAAACATTTCTAAATCCAAGGAGGTTACGCCCAGCGAGTATAACGCAGCGACCCTTTCTTTTCAGATAGTGTTCAATGTACATGCCACTGGCTGCTAACGGGGAATGAGAGAGAGGAGAATTCAGCTTTTACTTTCCTACGCATTGCGCTTCGTATCTACTTCCCACCTTTAACCACCTCGAGTGCATGGTAAATACTAGTTCACTTTATTCATGGCACTGCGGCTCAACGCTCGCTAAACGTTTCTACGACCAAGGAGGTTACGCCCAGCGAGTATAACATAGCAATCATTTCTTGTCAGATAGTGCTCAATGTACATGCCAATGGCTGCTAATGGGGAATGAGAGAAAGGAGAATTCGGCTTTTAGTTAACGCACAGGCTGCGAATTTTTTATTGTTCAACAACGCACAGAAGAAATCTCCCACCGGCACCACCTCGGAGGTCAAAGCGTAAGACTGGTTACACACTAAGACTACGACTTCGACTACGAAGGTTGAACAGGTGCCGCATTAAGGAGCTTCGCCCCTAAAAAGTTACGTAACGCGCGCTTCATAGCTATGAGCGATTTTTCTTGTCTTAATTTCTTAATTAGGACAAGAATGGATTCTTAATTTTTGCGGCATTAAATTCGCGAGGAAATAAGCTTTTCTAGTGAACCCATTCCATGGTTACCTGAAAAAAAGTGTTTCAGGGCCCGTTTAAGTGTAATCACGAACGCGTGGGTGGACACGTGGCAACGTCGGGGGTTGGCCTTGGTGACTGTGCAGCTTAGGATACTCAAATGAGACAATGGCTGTGAATGTGGGCGTGTGGCACGCCTATTAATATGTATGGCTTCAATTATCGATTGATATGTGTGTATTAAAGCCTCAAAACTCCCACATGATTAGGAAAGACGCCGTACTAGAGGGCTTAGGAAATTTCGACCACTTGGGGTTCCTTAACATGCACCCTAATGTAAGCCTATGGGCCTACAGCGTTTACGCCTCCATTGAAGATGCAGCCTCCACAGCCGCTATTAAATCCCACGACCTACGGGTGAGCAGTCGAGTACCTTAGCCACCGGGCTGGGCATTTATATGTATGTCCTCATTCGGCAATATATGAAGAAGACATTTCAACATGACTTCAACAACGACGATAGTTATAGCACGAGAACAGAACGACGACACGAAGACAAGAAGGACACGAAGGACACGAACACGCTCGTGCCCTTCGTGTCCTTCTTGTCTCTGTGGCATCGTGTGCTGTTCTCGCGCTATAACTATCATCACGTCATACCAACTAGCCCAAGCTGCCACACTTCAACAAGGAATTGTAAATTCAGCCATGTGCTGCTATATAAGTTTTGCATGGTGTGTTCTCGCGAACATCAACACTCTATCGGCGGAGCCTTTCTACCATGCCGAAAAATGTTATGTGTAAACAATAAGTTGAGATTTGAAATTGTGAATACCGTTGCGTATGTTTCTTGCTTTGTATCAAATGGGGCTTTTCAGTTACTGCGGTAGCATTGCCAGCCCCTACAACGGCACTCTTTGCTTAGACCAGAAAAAGCTATAATTAGCATAGTAACCTTTAGCGCCATGTGTTGACTTTAGTTCTTTGATAAAGTAAGTGAAAAAAATAGATGTCACCATGCACAGAAACACAAGTACGCGAATGAAAAATAAGTAACAATCAAACAAGGTCCTCCATCACGTTTCACCCCTTGCAGAACCCCGTGTAATTAGGCACGTGTCGACCTGATTCCGGGGCAGTGAAGCTCTCGTACACCGTTGCTCTGCAAGGCTTGAAAAACAAGTGCGCGGAAGCAACGGAAACATTGAGGTTCCTTGGCAAAACGTCACGCTGCACAGTGCACTTCGCGGAATCAGGAAGATAGAGAGTGGTGAGGGCCTAGAGCAATAAAAACGAAAAAGAAACAGAATGAATACGATAACCGAAAGAGAAACATGACAAAAGTCCGAAAAGAAAATTTTGCTAGAGAAAAAAAAAGGAAAAGGAACACGCGTTAAATGTACGCCTAGGTATCCTACGTCTGGGCACGAATACTATTGTGGCCGGTTCTGAAGAGGGAGCTCGAAAAACTACGAACACTTGTGTAGCACCCCGAAAAAGAACACTCGTCAGTAATCTTACACCACTCGCGCATGCCCCCAATTGCTGATCACGGGAGCAAAAGGCCCTGGCGTGTACTTGCCACCCGCCTCTGCCTCATCAGTGCCCCGTGAATTACGCGAGCTAGTGGTGGAGCCCAGAAATGCGTCTCGCCAGGGCCTCAGATTGCCTTTCCGTCTGATGAGACCAGTTGTTTTTCGGCTTTTCGCTAACTGGTGGCGCTTATACAGATGGGCTCACTGTTAAAGGGAACACCTGTATGCTCAGGATGTTTGTATTTCTCACTCTTACCGAAAACTGTGGCTTATATTGGCACAAGGCTACTGATGGTTGGCTGTTCTTACTCATTTCTACAGACTAGTGACGTGCATGGAGATTGCTTTTTATACACTGGCTATTAGAGGGCCGGAAGTGTGGACACTCTTCATTTCAGCTTTTCTTTAGTTCTTCTTTACCGTACTGTACTTGAGGACTCATGTTTTCTTTCAGGGACGCTGTCGATACCAAGAACGCACAAGGCACAGTTTATTCTGATGAATGATACAGGGCCGTATTTTTAGCACTACTGTCATAACTTGACATCCAGAATTCGTAAACACGCACGCAAAATTTAAGTGTGGAAACAATAACGTATAACTAGGAAACGATTTAAACTCCAGCCAAAAGTTCGGGAGGCAATCTGACGTTTCGAAACTGACTTGGTTCCTTCCTCAGGTGGGGAGTGAGACTATACGTAGCAGCGGCATCTTCAAAGCACTCGCGGGGCGGTCATTGACTCTCTCTCTCTCTCTCTTCCTGTTTTGCCGTGGAGGGCAGTTCATGTGTATATATACACTGGGAGAAGGGTTCCGAGGGAGCGGTTCCCACTTTTCTCAGTTTTTGTACCTAACCAGACAGACATCTGACGAATGTTAACATTCAGAACGTATAAACTTAAAATATGAAACTTTATAAAGCTGTGGAAACACTCAATTCCAAAAAATGCTAATGTTTTTAATTGTAATAAAATGCTTTCACTAAATAGCATTAAAAAGCCCGTTCACAGAAAAAATGTGGTGATGGCATCAGTGGTGGTGGTTGTAAACAAACCTTGAGCGCAAACTGGCAATACACGCAGAAAATACAAACAAGGGTTGTAGCCAAAATCGAACCAAGGTTCGATTGAAAAAAATCACACACACATATGTAAAAACACACCCATACGAGCATGTCAAACAACACTGACACGAAGATATGAAAATGTTCGATGGACAATCAATAATTTCTCTAAAAATGACCAAGCCCCGAGTACTCCGTGATGCCGGTGCACGATAAAAAAGGCCATATAGTCTAAATTCCGCCGAGTCCTCCATGGCAGCGCCCCCCATAATAAAACAATAACCAGCAACCACCGGGAGAACATGCACAGACCCCGTCTTTGCAACTTCAGGTTATATTCGATACCACAAAACACCAGTAATGAAGGCGAAACGAAATTCACAACTCCACAGAGCATGCCATGTATGACAAATAAATGTTGTATATCCTCTTTCTCGATCTTTTACAATGGCCCCGCCGCGGTGGTCTAGTGGCTAAGGTACTCGGCTGCTGACCCGCAGGGCGCGGGTTCGAATCCCGGCTGCGGCGGCTGCATTTCCGATGGAGGCGGAAATGTTGTAGGCCCGTGTGCTCAGATTTGGGTGCACGTTAAAGAACCCCAGGTGGTCTAAATTTCCGGAGCCCTCCACTACGGCGTCTCTCATAATCATATAGTGGTTTTGGGACGTTAAACCCCACATATCAATCAATCAAATCTTTTACAATGGCCTTGTCGTGGTGTTATAGTGGCTAAGGTACTCGTCTGCTCATCCGCAGGTCGCGGGATCGAATCCCGGCTGCGGTGGCTGCATTTTCGATGAAGGCGGAAATGCTGTAGTCCCATGTGCTCATATTTGGGTGCACGTTAAAGAACCCCAGGCGGTGCCCTCCGGAGCCCTCCACTACGGCGTCTCTTATAATCATATTGTGGTTTTGGGACGTTAAACCCCACATAATATTATATCTTTTACAATGTCACGAGTCATTTACGGTAAGACTGAACAACCCTACTGCTTCACTCACTCATGAAAAAGGGGGTTGGGGGTCTACAAACTGGCACGCAGCGTCGACCGCTGCCCAGTCGAGAGACCAAGCTTGTAAGAGCTCCGCTAGACGAATGCCAAGGCTGATAGCAGCAAAAATAAGTAGGAACTCAAGACTGGGTGGGAAAAAAGGACTTCCGCCTGCACTCTATGTAACCAACAATAGCAAAAAAAAATATAACACTTCAACTATAGGCACGTGGCGTCTGTCACTATTGACGTCATAATCCGGGGTGGGCTTTTCTTTAGAACTCGATTGCGGCAGAGTAATAGAAGCAGAGTGCAACAACGGCTTTCTTTCGCTTTCGGACGGACCATCCATGATTGTTTTCATGGATCTGATCTACTTGATGGCGCCGTATACATATAGTGCAGGATGAATAAAAGACTCTACAGGACTCCGGGTCTGCACTTACCGGGGTTGATAATAGTGTCCTTCGGCAGCACACAGGCCTAAGCCTCGGATCAACGATTTGGCCGAAAGAACAACCGAGTACGTGGCTTCTGCAGCATGGAAAAAAGATAAATTCTATATATCAAGCAAAGCACATACAACGACCTTACATTGGCCGGCATGGAGGAGCAAGCTGAGGGATAGTAGCTACCAGCCGAGATAAGAAGAAACCATTTCTTTCACCACCAACTGCGTCGTCTTTTTGCCTTCCGTCATATCCTAGCAGTGTGTTTCCTCGGGACCCCCCCCCCCCTTCTTGTCCTCTGTGTGTCAAATCTGCTTCACTTCTTATTTGTACCTGTTCAGCTTTTTCTCTACATTTTCCCTTCGATCTTAGCATTACGGTCACCTGCTATCTCTGAGAATGGCTTTACGTGTGGGCGCCCTCATTAGCGTAGCGGTTCAACGCCACCGCCAACACCTTGCGTTCAATTCGATGCATGAGCAGAACCCCGTTATGCCTGCTGGTTACGGTTACTTGGTTGTTGTGTGGCAGCAATTACGCTAATTGCCACCACACGTGTCCGTTTTTTTTTATTCACGCGTTCGTGATCTGGTTTCCTGCGTTTGAATACATGCATTCTACATGCACTCTGCCCGTGTGTCTGTATTTGCTATTTTTCACCACAGGAGAGTAGTCCGAAAGGATGAAAGTTGATATAATTTTTCCCCAGTAAAGCGTTTTTTTTCCTACTGGCTTAAGTGGTTAGACCGACAAGTTTTACGTGTCACGAGGAGAAAATATTTACGTAGAAAAATATAAAAAGAACCCTATGTTCCTGTCATGGAATCGGCCTTGGAATCAGCTCTTGTTTGACGAAGGGTAGTCCCATGGCCGAAACATAAAAATAAAAAAAAACATTTTGGAAATCCAGGACAAACTTGTCAGGCTCTCGATGGGCATAAATGTTTCCACGCTTCAGCACTCTATTAGTTTGAACTTCGGTGACTACTTGCAAGTAAACGCTGGTGTTTAGTCTGTTCAACATCTTTTTTTTTCTTATTTTTGAGAATGCCACGCAAACATGTTGTAAATAAGAGTTCCAATACACGAATCCACACTGCTTGGCCCACAACTGCTTACCTTTATCCTCTTTCTCAGCTCTAAAAATACACAATGAAAGAACAGTATACTCATCTTCTATCGGTATCATTTTCATTAATTTACACATCGTTGTTAGACTCTGTAAATCACTATGGTACTTCACTATCAGTCTCTGATACCTCCATGCTCGACATTGCTGTTTACATTTATTTGAGCTAATGTATCTGCAAGTCATTTGGATGATGCCGAATGAAACCATTATTGCAGTACACGTGCGCTTAAGCAGGCGAGCCAGAGTTGGTTCGTAGCTATTGCCTTCTCTTCATGTCAATGTTTTCTTTGGCCGCCTGTACATGGAATGGGTAATTAGGACTGAGGCAGGTCAACATCAACTTCACATCCGTGGAGGAGCATAATCCACAGCCGAGGTGCTTTTTGTTCAGGACACTTGTGTTTTTTTTTCACAGAGCCCGCAGACAACTTTCTGCTTTTGCTCCACCTTTGAAACAATGTTTTTATCAGCGGCTGCATTCTTCTGCGCATTAGCATTTAAATATTATGGAAACATTCAGACTGACATTTATGAATAGAACATAGTAACTATAACTCTCGTCAGGTGATGGGGAGCTATTCTACCTAAAGGGTAGTATGTCATCAATTTCAGTAATCCAAAATAATTTCCGGCACACTATCCTGATATATATATATACATCCGGAGTATAACAAAAAGAACGAGTATTCACAGCAGTTGTTTGAATAAAAACTGTATTATTATAAGTTTACTTCCACCTATGGCGAATAGTTTGTCTTAACTTCGGGAAGACTTCACCGCCATGCTAGCTCAGGTGGTGGAGCATCGGACGTGTTATTCGAAAGTCACAGGTTTGGTCCTTAGCCACGGCAAGTTATCATTTTATCAACTTTATTCCTTCATATTTACACTACATATACTACCAATAATATCCCTTATACTTTCCTTCGCAGTGTTATCGGTTGGTTCTTGTTTATATTGTGTCAAATTAAGCAAACATCAGCCCTAAAATTTCCATTTTTTTGTTTAGGCTTAACTTCTCCACACTTTTTAGCAGATTTCTCCGTACATTGGGTTGGGGGTACATTTTAACCGTGTAGCTGTTCTTAAACGAGACTTTATGTCAGGTATGTGTCGTAGAAATAATGAGCATGATAATTGGGTAGGTGCCCCGGAATTCGAGAAATCCTGCTATTCAGACTGGAGTGATAAATATCAGGGCGACAGTCTACCCAATAACGTGTATTTGCTGCAGCAATTAATGCAACCTATCAGAAAGCTATCATAAACGTGTAAGCACGACAGAAATTATTTTTATGTAATGCCTGAGTTTGTATGTCTATGTAGCCACTTTTGTAGAAGTTTGTACTACTGATGTGTTCTGTTATTTTGCTGCTCCATGTATTTTGATATTTATTATTCAATGTAGCACTCTTTTCTGAGCGTTGTGAAGTTTCCCGTAGCCAAGCCACGTCAGGCTGAATGGCCTTTAGCTTCGCTTCGTTTTTCTGTAACTTTCAAGAATTAAATCTGGAATAAAGAGGAATAATAATTTGAGTCAGTATGGAATAGTTGGCAAAGAACGGGCCGATCTAGTTGCCTGTTCTGCTCACACTGAAAGCAATCAATTATCCATTCCGCTCTCCAGAGCTGACGCTGCACAAAAATTTCACATACTTGCTCGCGAGCGCCCCACGTCGCAATGGAACGAGCCACATTTCACGCACGCACGAATATTTGCCTTAGACACAACTCTCAGTCTTCGAATCTCTCCAGACCTTCGCTGACGAGACGCTACTATGCTGTGCAGGCTATGGTTGGGTTACCAATACTTACGCATTCCACATAGGAATGGCCGACACTGCTGCATGTAACCATTGCGGCAGTGACGAAACAGCTTGACAAATTCTGTGTGAATTCCCACAGTACAGCTCGCAGATACAGTCAGTATGCAATGCACTAGACCACCTGGACAACCAGACTCTTTCACGAGAAAGAATCCTGTGCTACAGCCAGGACTGCATGTCGCAGAAAAAGGCTAAGAAGGCGCTTCTGCGCTTCCTCCGTTCAACCGGTCTCTTCAAACGGCTGTGATTAGGACGCCCTACTTGTGTGTGAATGTTTTTTTTTTCATTTATTTTACCACTCTCTTTCTCTATCCTCTTTTTGACGCTTATTTTCCCACCACTGTACAGGGTAGAAAACGAGTTTTTATGTTAACCTCCATGTCTATTTATTTTATTTATTTCCCTCTCTATCTCTCTCCACAGATCCCACGTACCTTGGGAATCGACCTAACGCGAAGCATGTGGATGGAAGGTGAATGTGATTTTTTTATTAAGTGTGACGATACCAAGTGGCGCTAAACATATTTACACAATCTCGCACACAAATACGTTTAACACGCGCGTATGTTTTATAATAGAGTTCTTTACAGTTGCCAACAGCAACGTTGGTATCGGCAACACCAGAAGCGATAAGCTGATATGAAGCGCTGGTGTTAGAGCTGGTGCACGTGATGATGGTAGCCCTCAACACTGCTTCAATAATCAACTTCAGCAGATGGTGCCTAACTACAATTTACGTTAACCTGACATAGTGGCTGCATCATGGGAGTGCATACGCAAAGTTTATAAAATTGCATAGCCAGTACGTGCCAGTACTGCAACCACAATTGACGTTACACGAACATTACGGTCTATTTGAATAGAATATCCGAGGCCTGGTGTGGCTCTTAGGTAGAATACTTCGTGGCCACGCAGTATGCTAGGGTTCGATTTCTGGTGGGACCCATGCATTGCTTGTTTGTATTCGTCCGGTCAACACCTACTGTTGTAGCTTTTTCTTAAAATTGAAGCGTTAAAAATACCCTTGTGTGTTCTTGCCTTTTTTAGGGGTAGATATAAGATGTCTATCACTTTTGGCACATACCCACCCCCGCGTATGTGCCACTATTTTTAGAAAGTGTTTGACGACGTACGCAATAAGATTGTGACATTATTATTCTCATGACCAGCGGTTCTTTTGTCAAATCATTTTAATCTCTCGTACAAATTTTGGTGTGCCTCAAGTTAAGGGGGTCATCATGAGAGCACCAAGGCGTAGGCGGGGTCAGATAGATAGATAGATAGATAGATAGGTAGATAGATAGATAGATAGATAGATAGATAAATAGATAGATAGATAAATAGATAGATAGATAGATAGATAGATAGATAGATAGATGGATAGATAGATAGATAGATAGATAGATAGATAGATAGATAGATAGATAGATAGATAGATAGATAGATAGATAGATAGATAGATAGATAGATAGATAGATAGATAGATAGATAGATAGATAGAAACGCTAAATGTGTCTGCAGTACGCCAAAACATCTTTTGCGTTGAATAATGGTGAACAGATGTTTAAAAGAGCTGGGTTGACTAGAGACTGCAGATTTCTTGGTCTCACCCACAAGAACACACTTTTTTTTTACTCGCCCAGATTTTTCAATTCGTACTGGCATTCGTGCCGGCTAAGGTATTCCGCGAACGCAGTGCGCCGCACCGTGGGAATAAGTCAGTGGGAAAAGGCACGCCAGATAAACTCAAGGTGCATGAGTCCACAAGGCGGTGCGTCAGCTACGAAGAGTAATCATCCCTAAGGAGCGTTTGAGGGCCCATGAAAAATGTGGCGGCTTGACGTTACGAAGCGGTGATGGCAGGAATGATGGGAGTTGAAAGATTACGGTTCGATAAACAAAAGCAGAGTGTTTCTCGTCATAAGCTTATCTGTGCCTTTTTTATACATTATGCTGCAGCATTCTTTTACCATTACAAATATGCTCAGGCGTATTTTCTTGTGCCTCATTACTTGCTTCTCCGAAGCGTTCTCAGAATCGGAGTTTTAAATTATCTCAGTCAATCTGCGATTCATTCTGGTTTCAGTATTGCGGTACACACAAACAGGCATGTTCTCTATAAGGTAGAAGAGAAAACTAAGGGGCATTATTTTTTTTAGTTCTTTGTGTTGTTTCATGCGTTAACAAAATTATAACAACACAGAAACTATAGATGATCAATAACTATATAGGTACTCATAGAGATCGTAGAGTTCTAGAAAGCGTTTCGAGTAACTGAAAGAAAACTCATTATCGAGATAATTCAAAAACCAAGACAACACTAACCACTCCGCACATCTGCTTTCCTGATCTTGCCTGGCAACGCGTTCGTAAGCTTTCTGGTCCACTTTCTGGCTTTTCACATCCAAGAAGATAAGTAATGCCATTACTACATCAAGATAAAAAAGTGAACAAAATATTTTGCAAATATATAAATAAACGGGTTTATGATGAGTTCAGGACGCGAACGAACATACATGGAAAGAATAAAGGTCGGTGTGCTTGTCTGCTGTGTTCATTATTCTTGTTTTTCAACTCCCATATCTGCTCACTAAAAGAATTGCTTCGCGTCTGTAAACTTTTCTTCTATAATCAAGTAAGCTTTTCTTCTACAAACTTTTTTTCTATAATCAAGTACGTAGATAGGAATTAGTCTCAGAGCCTCCTAACTTCTAGACCCGTGCTGACCACCCGAATAATGTAACCTATATTTTCTGCCTCAGCAACAACTTTTTTGCAATATTTTTTTTCGATGAGAAGCAAGGATTGGAACAACCTTCTCCGCTACACTGCTGCCACTAAGTACCCTGGTCTGTACAAGTGCACCATTTTGCAACAATTTGTAGTGTAACTGTGCACCAGTATTATTGTTTTTTTGTCTTGTTTTTTTTCTTTCATTTTCTAATAATTGTCATTTCTTGTAATTACTTGTCTATTATTATAATTTTTGCCATGTTCATTATTCGCCCACCCAATCTGTAACACATTCTGTGTCTTTAGATTGTACCAGTATACAAACAAATACATATAACTAAGTATACTCAAGAAAGTCTTGAGCGTAGCACAATGCCACCAACTATATGGCAGTGAACCTTCACGGGCAGTAACACTAAGGCTGATCCTTTGAATTTCTAATTCCACTCTTTAAGAGGTCCTCTCTACCACGAATAGATCTGCAGTCGACGTAGCGTTGCTCTACTGGCTTATAAATAAGCGAATAAAAGGAAAGCTTGGTGGATAGTAGGCAGAGAGGGCAAGTGGGAATTTCTGCTCAGGAATTGCCACTTGGCTCCACAAGGTACCATCGCTCTTTGTGTTCTTGCTGCAGCCGGGCGATAAGGTTTCGGTGCTCCGACCATGGCATCAAGGGAAGATTCGAAGTAGATGAACCGAAAGCGATGGACTGGATCGCTGCGGGGTAGTGCGTTAATGATAGCAGACCAGCACTTGCAGCGACAGAGGCCTCGGGAATGTGTATTTAGCTCGGCGAAGACGGCTAATCCTGTAAAGTATACACTACTCTTGCCTAATTGAAGTATCGAGCTCACAAGGAGGGGGTGATTGCACAGTATAGGCTGGGTGCTCGCTTGCTTCAGACATCGGGCATTTTTTAAAGACGATTCTTTCTTGGAGACCTTCGACGCAAAAATTTGGTCTGTCTGTCTGTCTGTCTGTCTGTCTGTCTGTCTGTCTGTTTGTTTGTACATTTGTCTGTCTGTCTGTCCCCTTTTAACAGCATTGGGTACTTGAAACGGCCGACCCCGTCCGCAACACCCACCAATATTGCTCAAAGTTCAGCGTTCATACTTGTGAAATGGTCGATTAAAATCAATTATTGAGCAAGTCTGGGGCACCATAACAACACGTATATATTCTGTATGTGTGTCTTTTACTAGAAAAGGCATACGTAAGTAATACTAAGGACCGTAGCGCTTATCACGCTGCTCTGACCAAGCAACGCTTCCACAAAAAGAAGAGTGTTTCTGATGCTTTGCTAAGACGAGACGGTGGTGGCACCTACCCGTCGCCTTGCGTTCTACACCTTATCACCTCTGAGATGGGCGTGCACACCCGTCTAAGAGCCACGCGCTTTGTTTTCGAGGAAAACTGCCAGTCGGCATCCATGTCTCACGTGTGACGTGACTTGATGTTCTCGTTCGCCTCCGCTGCACGCTCAAGGCACTCTAACGCAGCGCCTCCAGAATACCATTCATGATTTGCTTGCGCAGAACATCAAATAAATGTTTTGTTCACTCTCTTCACAAGCAAGGCTAATGTTTTTCGTCGAAATTTGCAGATTAACACGCAGAAATGGGGCCAATTTTTCAGTTGAGCATTTTGTGAGCTCTTAACAGTCGTGAGTCACCAGACATTCATAAGCATCACGTATAAAAAACGAAAATAATTCAAGAAGCAGCCGCAGAAAGTATGCTTTTTGAGTACATTGCGTCTTTTGGGAAAGGCGACTTATTCGGAACTTGCGTACGCACCGGAATGACGATTGCAGCAGGAAGGAGAGGGTAGCGGCAGGAGGGCAAGTATTCATGATCACCCTCCTCCACTCCTCATCGCCATATTAGATGAGGGATGGAAGAAGGCATAATATGTCACTAAAGCTTTACTCGTTTTTTTATAACATTTTGACGCAATAGCTGAAAAACTATTGAGCATTCTTAGTACAATGCGCCTTTTGTGAAACGCGACTTATTCGAAACTTGCTTACGCACCGGAATGACGATTGCAGCAGGAAGGAGCGGGGAGCGGCAGGAGGGCAAGTATTCATGATCACCCTCCTCCACTCCTCATCGCCATATTAGATGAGGGATGGAAGGGGGCATAATATGTCCCTAAAGCTTTACTCGGTTTTTTTACAACGATTTGACGCAATAGCTGAAAAACTATTGAGCATTCTTAGTACAATGCACCTTTTGGGAAACGCGACTTATTCGAAACTTGCTTACGCACCGGAATGATGATTGCAGCAGGAAGGAGCGGGGAGCGGCAGGAGGGCAAGTATTCACGATCACCCTCCTCCACTCCTCATCGCCATATTAGATGAGAGATGGAAGGGGGTATAATATGTCACTAAAGCTTTACTCGGTTTTTTTACAACGATTTGACGCAATAGCTGAAAAGCTATTGAGCATTCTGAGTACAGTGTGCCTTTTGGGAAATGCGACTTATTCGAAACTTGCGTACGCATCGGAATGACGATTTCAGCAGGAAGGAGCGGGGATTGGCAGGAGGGCAAGTATTCATGATCACCCTCCTCCACTCCTCATCGCCATATTAGATGAGAGATGGAAGGGGGTATAATATGTCACTAAATCTTTACTCGTTTTTTTTTACAACGATTTGACGCAATAGCTGAAAAACTATTGAGCATTCTTAGTACAATGCGCCTTTTGGGAAACGCGACTTATTCGAAACTTGCTTACGCACCGGAATGACGATTGCAGCAGGAAGGAGCGGGGAGCGGCAGGAGGGCAAGTATTCATGATCACCCTCCTCCACTCCTCATCGCCATATTAGATGAGGGATGGAAGGGGGCATAATATGTCCCTAAAGCTTTACTCGGTTTTTTTACAACGATTTGACGCAATAGCTGAAAAACTATTGAGCATTCTGAGTACAGTGTGCCTTTTGGGAAATGCGACTTATTCGAAACTTGCGTACGCATCGGAATGACGATTTCAGCAGGAAGGAGCGGGGATTGGCAGGAGGGCAAGTATTCATGATCACCCTCCTCCACTCCTCATCGCCATATTAGATGAGAGATGGAAGGGGGTATAATATGTCACTAAAGCTTTACTCGTTTTTTTTACAACGATTTGACGCAATAGCTGAAAAACTATTGAGCATTCTTAGTACAATGCGCCTTTTGGGAAACGCGACTTATTCAAAACTTGCTTACGCACCGGAATGACGATTGCAGCAGGAAGGAGCGGGAAGCGGCAGGAGGGCAAGTATTCATGATCATCCTCCTCCACTCCTCATCGCCATATTAGATGAGAGATGGAAGGGGGTATAATATGTCACTAAAGCTTTACTCGGTTTTTTTACAACGATTTGACGCAATAGCTGAAAAGCTATTGAGCATTCTGAGTACAGTGTGCCTTTTGGGAAATGCGACTTATTCGAAACTTGCGTACGCATCGGAATGACGATTTCAGCAGGAAGGAGCGGGGATTGGCAGGAGGGCAAGTATTCATGATCACCCTCCTCCACTCCTCATCGCCATATTAGATGAGAGATGGAAGGGGGTATAATATGTCACTAAATCTTTACTCGGTTTTTTTACAACGATTTGACGCAATAGCTGAAAAGCTATTGAGCATTCTGAGTACAGTGTGCCTTTTGGGAAATGCGACTTATTCGAAACTTGCGTACGCATCGGAATGACGATTTCAGCAGGAAGGAGCGGGGATTGGCAGGAGGGCAAGTATTCATGATCACCCTCCTCCACTCCTCATCGCCATATTAGATGAGAGATGGAAGGGGGTATAATATGTCACTAAAGCTTTACTCGTTTTTTTTACAACGATTTGACGCAATAGCTGAAAAACTATTGAGCATTCTTAGTACAGTGTGCCTTTTGGGAAATGCGACTTATTCGAAACTTGCTTACGCACCGGAATGATGATTGCAGCAGGAAGGAGCGGGGAGCGGCAGGAGGGCAAGTATTCATGATCACCCTCCTCCACTCCTCATCGCCATATTAGATGAGAGATGGAAGGGGGTATAATATGTCACTAAAGCTTTACTCGGTTTTTTTACAACGATTTGACGCAATAGCTGAAAAGCTATTGAGCATTCTGAGTACAGTGTGCCTTTTGGGAAATGCGACTTATTCGAAACTTGCGTACGCATCGGAATGACGATTTCAGCAGGAAGGAGCGGGGATTGGCAGGAGGGCAAGTATTCATGATCACCCTCCTCCACTCCTCATCGCCATATTAGATGAGAGATGGAAGGGGGTATAATATGTCACTAAAGCTTTACTCGTTTTTTTTTACAACGATTTGACGCAATAGCTGAAAAACTATTGAGCATTCTTAGTACAATGCGCCTTTTGGGAAACGCGACTTATTCAAAACTTGCTTACGCACCGGAATGACGATTGCAGCAGGAAAGAGCGGGAAGCGGCAGGAGGGCAAGTATTCATGATCATCCTCCTCCACTCCTCATCGCCATATTAGATGAGAGATGGAAGGGGGTATAATATGTCACTAAAGCTTTACTCGTTTTTTTTTACAACGATTTGACGCAATAGCTGAAAAGCTATTGAGCATTCTGAGTACAGTGTGCCTTTTGGGAAATGCGACTTATTCGAAACTTGCGTACGCATCGGAATGACGATTTCAGCAGGAAGGAGCGGGGATTGGCAGGAGGGCAAGTATTCATGATCACCCTCCTCCACTCCTCATCGCCATATTAGATGAGAGATGGAAGGGGGTATAATATGTCACTAAATCTTTACTCGTTTTTTTTACAACGATTTGACGCAATAGCTGAAAAACTATTGAGCATTCTTAGTACAATGCGCCTTTTGGGAAACGCGACTTATTCGAAACTTGCTTACGCACTGGAATGACGATTGCAGCAGGAAGGAGCGGGGAGCGGCAGGAGGGCAAGTATTCATGATCACCCTCCTCCACTCCTCATCGCCATATTAGATGAGAGATGGAAGGGGGTATAATATGTCACTAAAGCTTTACTCGTTTTTTTTTACAACGATTTGATGCAATAGCTGAAAAGCTATTGAGCATTCTGAGTACAGTGTGCCTTTTGGGAAACGCGACTTATTCAAAACTTGCGTACGCATCAGATTGACGATTTCAGCAGGAAGGAGCGGGTAGCGGCAGGAGGGCAAGTATTCATGATCACTCTCCTCCACTCCTCATCGCCATAATAGACGAGGGATGGAAGGGGGCATAATATGTCACTAAAGCTTTACTCGTTTTTTTTACAACGATTTGATGCAATAGCTGAAAAGCTATTGAGCATTCTGAGTACAGTGTGCCTTTTGGGAAACGCGACTTATTCAAAACTTGCGTACGCATCAGATTGACGATTTCAGCAGGAAGGAGCGGGTAGCGGCAGGAGGGCAAGTATTCATGATCACTCTCCTCCACTCCTCATCGCCATATTAGATGAGAGATGGAAGGGGGTATAATATGTCACTAAAGCTTTACTCGTTTTTTTTACAACAATTTGATACAATAGCTGAAAAGCTATTGAGCATTCTGAGTACAGTGTGCCTTTTGGGAAACGCGACTTATTCAAAACTTGCGTACGCATCAGATTGACGATTTCAGCAGGAAGGAGCGGGTAGCGGCAGGAGGGCAAGTATTCATGATCACTCTCCTCCACTCCTCATCGCCATATTAGATGAGAGATGGAAGGGGGTATAATATGTCACTAAAGCTTTACTCGTTTTTTTTACAACGATTTGATGCAATAGCTGAAAAGCTATTGAGCATTCTGAGTACAGTGTGCCTTTTGGGAAACGCGACTTATTCAAAACTTGCATACGCATCAATCAGATTGACGATTTCAGCAGGAAGGAGCGGGTAGCGGCAGGAGGGCAAGTATTCATGATCACCCTCCTCCACTCCTCATCGCCATAATAGACGAGGGATGGAAGGGGGCATAATATGTCACTAAAGCTTTACTCGTTTTTTACAACGATTTGACGCAATAGCTGAAAAACTATTGAGCATTCTTAGTACAATGCGCCTTTTGGGAAACGCGACTTATTCGAAACTTGCTTACGCACCGGAATGACGATTGCAGCAGGAAGGAGCGGGAAGCGGCAGGAAGGCAAGTATTCATGATCACCCTGATTGATTGATATCTGGGGTTTAACGTCCCAAAACCACTATATCATTATGAGAGACGCCGTAGTGGAAGGCTCCGGAAATTTAGACCACCTGGGGTTCTTTAACGTGCACCCAAATCTGAGCACACGGGCCTACATTTCCGCCTCCATCGGAAATGCAGCCGCCGCAGCCGGGATTCGAACCCGCACCCTGCGGGTCAGCAGCCGAGTACCTTAGCCACTAGACCACCGCGGGGCACCATGATCACCCTCCTCCACTCCTCATCGCTATTTTAGATGAGGGATGGAAGGCGGTATAATATGTCACTAAAGCTTTACTCGTTTTTTTTATAACAATTTGACGCAATAGCTGATAAGCTATTGAGTATTACTGAGTACAGTGCGCTTTCTGGGAAACGCGACTTATTCGAAACTTGCGTACGCACCGGAATGACGATTGCTGCAGGAAGGAGCGGGGAGCGGCAGGAGGGCAAGTATTCATGATCACCCTCCTCCACTCCTCATCGCCATATTAGATGAGAGATGGAAGGGGGTATAATATGTCACTAAAGCTTTACTCGGTTTTTTTACAACGATTTGACGCAATAGCTGATAAGCTATTGAGTATTCTGAGTACAGTGCGCTTTCTGGGAAACGCGACTTATTCGAAACTTGCGTACGCACCGGAATGACGATTGCTGCAGGAAGGAGCGGGGAGCGGCAGGAGGGCAAGTATTCATGATCACCCTCCTCCACTCCTCATCGCCATATTAGATGAGAGATGGAAGGGGGTATAATATGTCACTAAAGCTTTACTCGTTTTTTTTATAACAATTTGACGTAATAGCTGAAAAACTATTGAGCATTCTTAGTAGAATGCGCCTTTTGGGAAACGCGACTTATTCGAAACTTGCGTGCGCATCGGAATGACGATTGCAGCAGGAAGGAGCGAGGAGCCGCAGGAAGGCAAGTATTCATGATCACCCTCCTCCACTTCTCATTGCCATATTAGATGAGAGATGGAAGGGGGTATAATATGTCACTAAAGCTTTACTCGTTTTTCTTACAACGATTTGACGTAATAGCTGAAGATCAACGCGCACAAGCTTCACATGCTCAATTCAAACGACGTCATATATGGTGTAAACCGGTGAATAATGTTGAGCACATACACGTTTGTTTGATTTTCGAGAAATTGTTGGACTACCCATTTAGCACTGAGCTTTAGTGAATGCATGTATAATTGCCCAAATGTGAACTGTAAGCTGTATGATTGCCCAAATGTGAACTGTAAGGTGAACTGTAAGCTGAAATCAATGTTTTACAGGACGTGGGTGATGATGCTTGTTCAAGCCCCTTTTCTTTATAAGTGGAAAGGAAGAGGCTGGTGGGGTGCGGCCAGGCAATCGTAATTGCGCGCACGCGTGCGCCTTTATGTATGAGTTTTTTTTTTCAGGCTGTAAAATATCACTTTCCTTTGTGCGCGACACAGAGGGAGTAGTCAGATAATACCTTCTGCGTCACTGATTTTGTCCCATTCGTCACAAATCAGGGAAGAGCATCGTGCACCAGTAATTCAATGTACACCACAATCAGGTGTATGGAGGGTATTCTCACATAGTTATCATTCATATTTTTGTTTGTCACTAGGGACTTATCATTTGAAGTCAGCAATCTTAAATGTACAGAAATTTATAAAGAGCCTTAGTGACAGTCTTGTCAATAGTGTTTGTACGTTTTTTTTTCACTGACTAGTCAAATAATAAAGCCTTGTAGTGGGAAAAGGGATGTAAGAAGAAACGCGTTCTCTCTGTGTATTTTCGCATGGTTGCTGTGCGTAGTTTTAATAATACTAGTTGGGCTTCTCAAGTAAAGTGGTTTACCGGGGTGAGATGATTTAATTTATGGCGAGACTTATCGCGTGTAAAACAGTACACGTAAGAGTAGAAAAATTCTGTTCGGCCCGAAAAGATGATGTGATCATTCAGGGGACACTGTAGTAAAAGGCTGCGCAAATTTCGACCGTCTGCTAGTTTTTAACGGGCAGCTGCATTTCGATACCCGGATATCTATCATTTCGCCTGCATTAAAATGTCGCTAACGCTGCAGTGATCAAACCTCGCTAAATTCGGGTAAGCAACTGAGCTCCATAACAACTAAACCACCACAGCAAGTTCTCGCAGCTTTGCGATAACTGGTAATCGTAACAATACGATTATTAGGACGCCACCCTTACAGAATAAAAGAAATAAATAGAGGTCCAAATAAAAGCACTGCCTTACCTATTAAATAGTACGAGGGCATTCTTTGCGAATACAGTTAGAGGGGTGGCGCCACCAAATTTGTGGCATGCGTGTTGTTTGCTATAAGCGTTTCCTTCAGCTCCAGGAAGCATAATGCACACAACAAGGTTCGTGTATTTTCGCTAAATGATTTAATATTGCTCTACTTATGTGCGCCACTCTTGGTTTTAGTTTCGTTGTGCCGAATCACGCAGTGACGTCGATGCATGGGTAGCTTGGTCACATGACCACAAAAGGCTGTGACACACATTGTGCTGAGTTTCGTCCGCTGTCATACACACGTGCCTCACCAAGTGCCAGCAAATCAAACGCGCTTACAGTCGCCAAGGCCGCTGCAGTAGCATCGAGGCAGTGGCAAGGCAAGACGCAGCAAGAAGGAAACGAAGCATTTATATGTGTTTGGAATAAGTGTTTATCGATTCCGAGTACTTCGTACTCAAGTATGGGAGAGCGTAGAGCCATCCCGATAACTGTGGCCCAATGGTCTGTATGTAACGACACTCCAAACTTACAACCTGCGTACAGAACGTGGACGAGGAAGCCACCCAACGCTCGATGCGCCGGCATTTTATAGGCGTTGGGATGCTGATGGAGCATGAGACAGCCCCATTGTTGAACGCGCGCAGCGTCTCTGAACGACACGTCAAGTGTCTTTTCGAAAGCACTAGAGTCCTTGGCGTACGCACACAATGCCTCTGCAAGAACGCCAGCACACTCGTAACAGCAGACATGCTAGTTTTTTCCTTGTTCACAAAATGCGTTTCGGAGGTAGCGGAGGTCATTCACGTCACTACAAATCTGGTGTGACGTCACAACAACTGCCGTTGCTTCTCCTATTCTGAAACGTCAGTATTGCTGCGCAAGCGATTTGTCTAGATCGCGAGAGTAAGCATTCAGCTACATGTTTAGAGGTGAATTTAAATATATTCAACGCGTTTGTTGCGTCTGACTCATCGTGTGGGGAGTCCTCGTATTGAGAGGAAACGCACAACAGGCTTGGGATAGCCTCAAAATTTAGTGCTACCACCCCTTGTAATACTCTGATTTGATACAGAACTATGAATTTCCACATTTGTGGGTAATACAGTTTGCAAACTCGCTTGTGTTCAGTGATGCGAAGGATAGGCTTGGTCACCTACATTTGTGTTTGATAACAAAAAATAAAGCATCATCACACGCATCGCAAATGTTTGGCTGTACGAATCGTCAGACTTCTTCACAATATGTCGCAAGCCATTTCGGAAAAAAAAGGAATGAACCATGTGTATGACTTAAATTAGCTGATTAGCTAGTTTTTTTTTTCACGTTTATGGCGTTTATTTTTTGTTTAGACTCCGTGACCTCAGATTTCAAGTCTAATTCATAGACACTGAGGAGACAAACTTTAAGAGACACTCATTTTAGATCGAGCAGAATTTTTTAAAGGGTGGTTTCATGGTTTGCGTTCGCTTTACATGTATGTTTGTGTGTGTGACAGCTGAATTTTAATAGAGATAAAATAGTCGAGGCCAGTCTACTGTGCGATGCCACCAGACGTTAAAGAACACCATACGATCAAGCTTTATAGAGCCTTCTACTACGGCGTCTCTTATAGTATTATCGTAGTTTTGGGACGCCAACTCCAAATAATAATAATAATAATAATAATAATAATAATAATAATAATAATAATAATAACAATAATAATAATAATAATAATACGATGATTACTGTGTTTGTATGTTGTGTGTGTGGACATGCAAAATAAAAAGCGTCGACAAGGAAGGTTGAACCCCCTCCCCCATCACCACTGATTGAGACGCAAAATTAGACGCACTTGTGGTCTTGCTTTTTTATTCCTTTTAAGTTTTTAAGGTGCCAGCGTGATGTTTTAACCCCGAAGTAGAAGATGGTAAAGCTTTCGTGTGATTTCTGTGACAAAAATACAAATGATACGAAAAATTGGCAGTGGTATCTGCCAATTTTTTTTCTGTGCTAAAATCTGAGCGAGTAAAGAAAAAATATTGGCAGATCCTACGTACAGTTGGAATCGATGATATGCGAGCATGAATGAAAAATTTGATACGTCACTTTAAAATCAGCACAACGTTACGAGGTGGAGGTAAATGATGTCGTACATGACTTCCATGTCATGATTATTATGTTTCAATGTGTCTTCACGTTCGTCATCTATTCACATCACGTGATACGAAATTTAGTAAATGTGGAGCTAGTGAAAGGACGCGAGCACGCTATAAGCGTGGTATGTTGTCGTGTTCTTACATGACACGCGTTTCAGGATTATCAGGTTTGCACCAGCCATACATTTCGTCATCCATGGACGTCACGTAACACAAAATTTGGAATATATGTAGCTAGAAAAACGACCGCGAGCGCATCATGAAGGGCCCAATAAACTCCAATGTAGCGTTGACGCACGCGCATGCTGGGCACAGCGATGGCATGTTAAAAAAACGCGAGCACTCAATAGTCTGACGCCCGGCGCGACCAGCGTCCGTTTGCGCTGCATGACGGCACCTGGTGCGAAATGCGACATGCTGCAGTACGCACCGATGCGTTACCCAGACAACACTACGTCTCAATTTTTTTCGTGGCGGGTGGCGCTGGCCGCCTGAAACGCGCATGCGTCTAAGCAACACAGCGCTGGGCGCGCCTGCGAGTACACGGCAGTAGCGGCACCTGGCGTGGCAACGCAGGCGCGATGCGACGAAATGAACGCCGGCGAGAACGCGCACTGCGTCACATCAAGTATATTGGGGCTTTGGCTGTAGCATGTAGTCATGTTTTAGGGGCGAAGCTCCTTATGGCGTGGCTTGGGCGTCCCTCGTATATAACCACCAGTGGCACATACCCGAAATAGGTATAACACTTGACCTCCAAGGTGGTGCCAGTGTGAGTTTTCTTCTGTGCGTTGTTTAACAATAAAAATTAGTGCTCAATGTACATGCCAATGGCTGCTCATGGGGAATGAGAGACATGAGCATTCGCCTTTTAGTCAACGCGCACGCTGCGATCCCCATTAGCAGCGATTGGCATGTACATTGAGCACTATCAGACAAGAAAGGGATGCTACATTATACTCGCTGGGTGTAACCTCCTTAGCTTTAGAAAGGTTTAGCGAGCGTTGAGCCGCAGTGCCATGAATACAATGAACTTGTATATACCATGAATGAACTCAAGGTGGTTAAAAATGAGAAGTAGATACGAAGCGCAAGCCGTAAGAAAGTAAAAGCCGAATTCTCATGTCTCTCATTTCTCATTAGCAGCCATTGGCATGTAAATTGAGCCCTATCTGACAGAGAAAGGTTGCTACGTTATACTCGCTGGGCGTAACCTCCTTGGTTTTCGAAAGGTTTGGCGAGCGTTTGGTCGCAGTGCCATGAATACAGTGAACTAGAATATACCATGAACTCGAGGTGGTTAAAGGTGAAAAGTGGACCCAAAGCGCAGGCCGTAAGAAAGTGTGCGTGTGCCACCTCTCGTTTAGTCCTTCGAATGTCCGCTGGATGGCGGTGCTTCTATATGGGGAATATATGATAAAAAGATGCGAGATGGTGGGACTCGGAGTGTTGAATAGATGAACGAACGGACACACAAACAGATGCATGGATGGACGCATGAACGGACTCAGGGGCGGATGCACGAAAGAACGCAGGGACGGGCGCACAAACAGACGCATAGACGGTCACACAGACGGACGCATGGACGGACGAATGCTTCGCCCCACTCTCCATCATTCACTCCGTGGTTATGCTGCCATTTTTTCACATGACACGCATCTGATGATGATCATGTTTGCACCATGCAGTCACATACCTTCGTCATCCACTGGCGTCACGTAATACAAAGTTTGGCATATGTGAAGCTAGCGAAACGGCCGCAAACGCATCATCAGTGTGGCATGTATTCATGCTGTTACATGACATGCATCTAATAATTATCATGTTGGCACAAGTCACATACCTTCGTCAACCATTCACGTACTGTAACACCAAATTTGATATATGTGACGCTAGCGAAATGGCCGCGAGTGGATCATGAGCGTAGCATTTAGTCATGGTACATGACACGCATGTCATGATTTTCATGTTAGGGTCTGTCGCTTGTGCTCGCCATGCAATCATTTGCAACCATACCAGTTTTACAACATGCCATGTGAACGAAACCACCACAAGAGCTGCAGGACCATGACATGTTAATTATGACATTCATGAGATACGTTTCATGATTCTGATAATATGACAAGTCAAATATGTTCTTCATACAGTGATGGTACGCCATACCAAGTTTGATATTGATACCATTATTGAAACGGCGACGAGAGCTAAAAGTCATAGGTGGCTAGATAGATAGATAGATAGATAGATAGATAGATAGATAGATAGATAGATAGATAGATAGATAGATAGATAGATAGATAGATAGATATGCTCAATGTCGCCAAAGTTCAAGAAATTATTTAATAAATCTTCTGAGTTGACAAAAATCATAAAAATGCATAAGTGCGACGGTTGGGATAAATGATTCGGTTGTGCTTGTACCAACAAAGCGTGACACCACATAAAACTTATTCGTGTGTAACCTTTCTTTTTTGCATTGATTGTGAACAACCCTTCTGGATTGTTTTGTAATTGTCAATGAACTTTTGATTTCACTTATCGGCCAAATGCCTCCATGGTGCTTTTGGATATCCTTAAAATATTTGTTGCGGAGAATACTTAAACTAAAAAATTTGGTATAGCTAGTACTAAGCCTTTATTGAACTTCTTCAGTACTCATTAGTAGAAAGCAACATGAGTGTATACGCCTATCTCTATTTCATGAAAAATGACATCAAACTGAACCAACATTTTTGAAGCAACTGCCGATACATTTCATAGGGAAGAAAAGCTTTTGCGTGAGTACTATCAATGAAAAACGGCATCAAATTGTACGTAATTCGCGCAGATTGAAGAGGGAGGGGGTGGAGGAGAAGGATGATGGCAAAGAAAGGTTTGAATAATAAAATGTATGAACAATGGAAAAGCACTTTCCCAGATGAGCGTCACTGTCGAGTGGGAGCAGTACGCAGTCCTCGTTTGGCTATTTGGTATAAATGGCCATTGGTACATTCCCATTTTAGGCTTTATATTTTCTGGCCGCCCCGAAAGCAGCCTCAAGCAAGTATGACGTGAAAGTTATGATCTTGAAACGATTCAAAGGAAAGCTTGAGGTTGAGGCTGAAAAGAACGTGTTTCTGATGATCACATCTCAGTTCTGGAGAAACGTGCTAGGCTACTTATCGAATGCAAGGGAAGTAAACAGGAATAAGAACTTCGAAATTTCTCGTTATTTAAAGGGTAGGTGCAGTCAGTGATACTGTGCCTTTTCTGTACCCTCGAAGTATATATACGAAATTAAAATAATACGTTTCATGTGGCATAGCTTTTACGACTTGTCTTGAACGTTGTCGTTACGACAAATATCAGGATTTGTGAATTTTGATTGTGCTATACAAAAGAACGCAGTATTTAGGAGGGGCGTGTTCACATACAACTCTTACGAAGATATTTCTGAAGGGTGAACTTCAGCTACTCCATAGATTGATGTGTGAGGTTTAACTTCCGAAAACCACCATATGATTATGAGAGACGCCGAAGTGGAGGGCTCCGGAAATTTCGACCACCTGGGGTTCTTTAACCTGCTCGCAAATCTGAGTACGCGGGCCTACAAGATTTTTGCCTTCATCGGAAATGCAGCCGCTACAGCCGGGATTCGATCCCGTTACTTGCCGGTCAGCTGCTGAGTACTTTAGCCACTAGACCACCGCAGCGTTCAGCTATTTCAAAGACTGGACAAGACTATATATGTGACCAGAGGGCTGCTTTTGTTACCACGTGAAACACTTGAACATTTTAAGAAATTATCTAATAAAAAATTGAAGGTGTCAGCCTGGAGCTTGCGCGCGTAGCTGTAGCTATGGAAATTTACAATTTGGCATTTCTTCCAGGTATACCGACAAACATGCACGTTTTCTTCGGTTCATTACATTACAATTTCCACTGGCACTCGTTACCTTCGTTCTTGCGATTTGCCATTTCTCTTTCTGCAGCTTAACTCTGCCTTTTAGGATTAAAATTGCAAAACGTCTTAACCTCTCGAAAACTGATAGTGAAATCTGGAGTCATGTGTGCGAAAGCATTGCGCCCTATTATGTGCTATTTAAGTTTATATAAGAAAGGATAAGCATTCAGAACCGATACACTGGCAGTTTATCACCCTGAGTAAGGTGCCTCGATGCGTAGCATGCGGTCAAGCACAATTATTTTTGATTAATTTGCTTGCCTTAGTCAAAACAATGAAGCACCATTGATAAATTATAATAATTCCGCTAGTTAGCCAAATTGTGCTTTGGCGTCAGTCAACTCGCTTATCACAAAAGCCAGGCAGTGTTTAGAAAAAGTGGTTAACGATTTTGAGCATACAATTTTGAGTACTTGGTACTCTACTATGGGAGAGCATAGAGCCGTCCCCGTATGTGTTCTCAGTAGCCACGAAGTCAGGTAAACCATCGCATGACTGATTTTTTTGCTACGCAAACGAACGGTTTTTAAAAACATCAACACCGACCTCTATAACCGCAAAAGACGTGCTAGGCAAAGTATTAGTTCACCTAAAAATATAAAACCGACCAACAAATGTTATCTAAATATTTGAATTGCAGCGAAAGTATTACTATCAAAATCATCATTTTTTTTATTCAATGGGTACTGAAACAACCAACAGATCAGTGAAACAAAATGTTTGAGCCCTTCCAAAAGAATCTGAAATCAGAATACCCGAGAATCTGGGAAAGCGTTCCGACGGTGAGGCGTCGCGCTTGCGTTTCGCTTCGCCGGCTCGGCAATCTTTGCTGCATTGAGTGGCCTCGTCTGCTCTCCGGAGAAATCAGAAGTCCTGAGAGTCTACAGACGAGGATACAATCTGCAAAACACCGTAGACGTCTATATAGGGGGGGGGGGGGGAAGAAGATTCCACAAGTGTCCCGAATTAAGATTCTCGGCATGTGGATACAATGCAACTGTCGTATAAACCACACCAACAGAGAGCTGTCAAACACTACAGCGCAAATCACGAGGATGATCACCAGAATCTCTTACAAAAGACGAGTTATGAAGGAGGAGGACACTTGTAGGCTTGTACAGGCCCTCGTGGTCAGCATGATTGTATACAGTGTCCCCTACGAAACACCACTCCCAGAGGAAAAAGAACAATTAGACGCAATCCTCAGAAAAGCCTACAAGTGCGTCCTTGGTCTACCTGTGAGCACCTCGACAGAGAAATTCCTTAAACTCGGGATAAACAGCACAGTGCAACAACACATCGAGACGCATCTTGTTGCGCAGAAAATGAGATTAATGTTGACTGCTACGAGCAGGCGTACGTTGCAGACATTGGGCATGAGGAATGCTTGCCGAGAAATCAATAACACGGCGAGCATACCAAAGGACATTCGCCAGATCATTGAAGTCAGCCCAATACCTCGAAACATGCATCCAGAAATTCATAAGGCTCGAAGAAAAGCCTAATCAGAAGCACAAGAAAAAAAATTCAAGGCAAGAACCGACGTATTGTACGTTGACGCGACCACATACAGAGAGCACTCTGGGACAGTTGTAAGCGTGGTAGATCACCAACTTAGAGAAGTCAACAGCGCTTCGATCAAAAGCAACAACATCCTCGAGGCTGAGGAAATAGCGATCGCGCTCGCCATCACACACAAGAGCGAAGAGTCTACTACAGAAATAGTTACTGACTCGCAAGAAGCGTGTCGACGGTACAGCAGTGGACGCATATCCAGTGCTGCCATCCGCATACTCCAGGGAAGAAAAATCAACTTCTCGAGCTCTCCATTACGTGGACACCAGGCCATGAAACTGTGACAGGTAACCAGCGTGCCGACGCCATTGCCCGAGAATACGCCGACCGGGGGGCGCACAACGACGAGGAACCAGCCACAGTTACTAGATGCTGTGGAGCAATTTTAGAACACCAAAGAGCCCTGAGGAGGATACACCCCCTTCTCACAAAGACCTCATCAGAGAGCAGTCGGTTGCCTGGAGACAGCTGCAGACTAATACGTACCCCGATCTCAGTCTTCTGAGTAAAATCTATCCGGGAATATATGCCAACAAATGCCCGCTATACAGAGAACACCCCACACTTTACCACGTGACATGGACCTGCCAACACACGCAAGTAGTGCCAAGAAACTGTACACCAACACCGGAGCAGTGGGAGGCTGCGCTGTCCTGCTCTAAGCCTGAAGAACAGCTCAAGCTGATCGACAGAGCTTGCAAGATGGCAAAGGCCACAGGGGCCCTGGACTGAGGGCTCCACCTTCACCGGAAAAAAACTATTTGTAATAAAGTTTTGCATTCCATTGGCGCATTGACTCTTAGCGACATCCACACGCCCACTTCTACGCGCGCCGACATTCCTGGTACTGCCGCAGCTCCTCTTTGAACCATGAAACTGGCGCTTGGCATATGGCAAGTCCAAAGAGCATGGGTGATATCACTAGCACATTATCTCACGCCACATGACAAGGACCAATGCGACTGGTTGAAAAAATTTATCGCAGAAAGTGTATGATATCTCATTCATGACTGCGAAAAATATAAGAAAAATATAAGCTACACCCACGAGGACGCATTACCTTTATTTTCCATGCCTCGGCGCTACAATGGAAGTAGTTCCGAAGCAATGGGAATAATTTTCACGCATACAACTATTATCTTGAAATAGTTTGTTGGTATTGAAATAAAGAAACCTAAGCTCGATAACTAAACTTGACAAAGCATGGAGTTCAGCGTCAGCCTAGCAATATATATGTTGTTGAAATCGTAACCCCCACCGCGCTCTTTTCGGAGTCTATCAAGAAGCAATGTACATCTCTCAAAGGCGACGTTTCTGTGTGGTAATTATGGTTGTATAAAAACAAACATTACCACGTTTTTAATAGTCTTGAAAAGAGAGGAATCGTTCTTTGGCGGTTTTAAACACATTTCTTGAGGCCGTCTGCAGTTTTTTGTTGTTTTATGAAACTTTTGATGCGAATTTTTTTCGATGATTCTGTAACTATGGCAATTAGGAACCGGAGCTAAAAATAGAGAAGGCATCCAAAATTGACTTCGTGAATTTTGATTCTTGTGATTTTGTAAGTACCGAATGTGCGTCTTGCGTCGTCGTGCTTATCGATGAATTGAAGGTAAACGCCAATGTTTCATTCACTGTCTTGGTCGATCGAAATAAATGCACATAGTGCACATATACTTTTGAACAAAAAGGGTCATTGCGTACGCTGTCCTTAAAAAATGCTATGGCGATGTACGTGGTTAAACTGGGGGTGAAAAAAGCTGTAGGTGATTTTTTTCCTTCCTTCGGCAACTTGCACCCATGGTGTTGCCGTGACCCCGTCCGTCCTTGAATATTAGTTTTGTCCAAGAGGGACTCATTTTGCTGGAACACGGGCTACTACTATCTATGAATGTGTCTGTGCGAAGCTGTGCCTGAGCAGGCAAGAAGGTTTTCTCTGTCCAGTTAATGCGAGTGAATTGCGTGCTAGACTGCTTTCACATGGGAGTGCAATGCATCCTTGATGTTTTCTTTCACGGGCTTCTAACATAAATTAGTTATCACTACGTAGTATTTGTATGAAATAAAGACAAAAAAGGACAATAAACACGCTGAACAACACTAAAATAAGCCTTTCTAGTGAAATATCACTAAGTATTGTGCAACGCTTTAAAAATGAAATATGTGATTTGCAATAATTCCTTTAGTGGCGTCGGTTCAACAACAATCATAATCGATGCAACTGATCGTGATTACTCGAGTATATATGATTCACGCCATATTGCCGTTTGAAGAGCATTGAACTACGTGTTTTTGCAAGGCGTTCGTCCACTGACCCTGGGACAAGCGCTTACACAACAGGTATTTCAACCTGGCACATAATTTTAAGCCGGTCGAAATTGAGTAGGTTATGATGGGGCATCTGTGCCAATGGACATATGTAAATTTATCACATACGCACATCGGACGGCCACAATTCGGTTTATGATGCGTACATCAGCGCATATTTTCTCAGCTGGTTTGTTTACGTTCTTAATGCAATGCAAAAGTGCTTGCGTGACACACATGTGTCGCACTACGTGGTTTTATTAGTTCCCTTTTTTCTCATGCCTTGTTCAAATTTGCATCATGCATTACTTATATGGGTGCACAGTGTAGTGCTCAGCACAAAATATCAACAGAATTCCCACGTTGCGACAATCATTCCTCATGAGCCACATTAATTACGTGGCATCTTCGCTAAATTGTTCTAATAGCGATAAGGATCAACTGTACACTTTCAAGCGTAATAGCATCAAAAGGGTACTAGGTCTACCTATGAGCACCAGCACGGACCGGCTCATGAGTTGGGGCATGCACAACATCCTCACGGAGGTGACCGAGGCACAAACACTAGCTTAGGTCATGCGACTCTCCTCCACGAAAGCTGGGCAGCGTCTCCTACAGTCGCTGGGATATCATCATACGGCAGGGGAGGAGCAGAAGGTCTCCTTATCAGAAGCAATGAAGGGCACGTACTATGTGGCACCCTTCCCGCGTAAGGTTCATACACAGTTCAATGTCGGCCGGTGAAAGGCACGGGCCAAGTCTCTCCTTGATTTCGTGGCTAGGTCTACGGGCAGTGTAGCTTTCGTTGATGCGGCACAGTATGGCTGCTCCGATCGTTTTGCAACTGCGGTCGTTAATCATCGCGGTCGCGTACTGAACTCAGCTTCGGTGAGGAAAGCATCTGCCTCCGTAGCAGAGCAGGTAGCGATAGCCTTGGCGATGACGGACTCTTCGCGTCCAACGATACTTACTGACTCCAGGGCTACCGCCCGGGCTTTTGCATCGAGTGCAATCGCTGGGAAGGCTGCCGCTATTTTATATTCCTGGGGTGTAGTAGGCTACCACACAATCACCTGGTTTCCGGCCCACATGGGCTCAGAGGTGCATCCGAGTCTTCCCAACGCTAACGAACTTGCCCATTATCGTGCGCGAGAAATCACGTGCCGCGGTGGTCCGGGTGGGTACGGAGGTGGGTTCGCGGATAACTTTAAGGATCCTCTTGGCACCTTTAACGAAGTGACGTCCCATCATCAGTTGTCTAGGTGGAGGTACCCGCTTTCGCATTCTAAGCTCACTCAGCCACAGTCATCGGTTCAATCCCATTATTATTATTATTATTATTATTATTATTATTATTATTATTATTATTATTATTATTTGATTTGCATACACAGATACACAAGGGCACAGAGAAAAGAGGGAGAGAACAAGCTGGCAACTGCCACCTGGAGGGGCACAACGCCTGCTCAGTCTTTGGGGAAGAGGGAAGAAACAGAAGAAACAAGATTAGACAGAAGAAAGAGGAAAGAAGATGAGGAAGAGAAAAAAATGACGAAGACTTCGACGACTATCAGTAAAAAAAAAGAGAGACCGTTTATAAACGAGTGGACAGGTAGGTCCGTTTAGTTCATATATGTAAAGAGAGCTCGGTAGGCCTGGTGGCGTCGAGAAGCACTACCACTAGGGAAGATTCCCATCTCGTAGCACATTCAGCCACTTTGCTGATGGCATAACTCCAGGATGCCCTAGTTGTGAGGCACATAACTGCACACTCGCTCACATGCTGTGGTAGTGCCCGGCGTTATATGGCGCAAAGTTCAGCACAGAAGATTACTGGAAAAAGGCTCTTAAAACCCCGAACTTTCAGTCAAATACTCCGCAATCCAAGAGGCCTGCGAACGGGCGGAGGGCCACGGTCTTCCAGTCCCGGCGTGGACGCGGCCAGCAACAACGGTGGACCCCTCTTAGGGGGGTGTCTGACCAGTTTTCCGGGACCAACTAAAGTTCATTTTACTTCACCAAACTAACACGCTCACACAAGTGGAACGCCGATATCATGGCTTGTCCGAGTGGTAAATCACAGACGCGCACATTCCACAAAGCACAGCCATGCACAATCGGACTTCACCTTCACCTTAATGCCGACGAATAACCACGACGACCATCGTCGATAGTTATTATCCTGAGGTGATACATGCTTGGTGCATTCGAGTGACGCTGAGAAAGGCGCCGTGTTGCGGCTTCACGCTTCCGAGACATTGGAACGCAATGAAGCTCTGTAGCTTCGGTGCACTTCGAGCGCTATATACAAAATCAAACGTAAGCACCAAATGACGGCCGGTGAGAATAGTTCCGAGTGCGACCTGATGAAACAGCATCTTTTAGGGGCGAAGCTCCTTAAAGCGGCACCCGTTCGTCTTTCGTAGTAGTCGTAGTCATAGCAGTGTGTAACTAATCTTACGTTTTGACCTGCAAGGTGGTGCCGGGGGGAGATTTCTCCTGTGCGTTGTTGAACAATAAAAAATTTGCAGCGTGCCCGTTGAGTAAAAGCTGAATTCTCCTGTCTCTCCTTCCCCATTAGCAGCAAATGGCATGTACGTTGAGCACTATCTGACAAGAAAGGGTTGCTACGTTACACTCGCTGGGCGTAATCTCCCAGGTTTTAGAAAGGTTTAGCGAGCGTTGAGCCGCAGTGCCATCAATACAGTGAACTAGTATATACCATGAACTCGAGGTGGTTAAAGGTGGGAAGTAGACACGAAGTGCGAGCCGTAAAAAAGTGTGCGTGTGCCACCTTTCGTTTTGTCCTTGGAATGTCCGTTAGATGGCGGTGCTTCTATGTGGGGAATATGTGATGAAAAGATGCGAGATGGTGGTACTAGGAGTGTTGAATAGATGGATGAACGGACACACAGACAGATGCATGGACGGATGCATGGATGGCTGAATGGGCGGTTGGACGCATGGACGGATGCAGGGGCGGATGCATGGGCGAACGCAGGGACGGACGCACAGATGGACGTGCGGACGCACGAACAGACGCACGCACAGACAATCGGGTGGACGCACGGACGGTCACACAGACAGACGCATGGACGGACGGAAGCAAGAATGAATGGACTGACGGATGCTTCGCCCCACTCTCCATCATTCACCCCGTCGATATGCTGCCATTTTTTTTACTAAGAAAACACCACAGGAAAACTGACGTCACGCCTGCCGACCTCGCAAGTGGCACATAGCCACTCGTCGCAAACGGCTCCATGCTGAATTTGTCATTGGTTCATCATTACTGCGACGTCATTGTAAAGAGCAGCTGCAGTTGGACGCGTATAATACAAATGAACAACGGTACATTTTCTTCTTATTTTTAGCTTGTCAACGACTATAGCTCATGTAATCAAGAAGCCAAAACGGGAGTGCACAATATATAACCAAGACGAAAGGGTGAAGGCTATCGGAATTTCACAGCTCAATCGACTAAGCCAACTGACGCCTGCTGGCAGTCGGCTCGGCAGTCGGCTCGGCATCATTCTAACCTCGATATGGTAGGTCTGCAAACCCATAGGGGATGCCGATGCAAATCCAACATCCCCAAATACTGCCGAGAAAATTTATGATTTCCCCTTGCCTCGAAACAAGCATCGAATATTATACGAAGAGAGGAAGAAAACAAGAGTAGGAACTCTAATAAAGCGCTTTGGATCATTGGACACAAGTCGGTTGCGTACGTGGACACGGCAAGTGGCAAATTGTGCGCGGCGGTCGCTTCAGTAGTCGACGGCCAAGGGGCCCCTGTATCAGCCGCCACCATTAGAAGCCGCAGCACGGAAACGGCTGCAGAACTTGCGATAGCGCTCGCTTTGCGTTGCAACGGGAGCTCATTTTTTAATCAGCGATAGCAAAGCGGCCATCCAGAATTTCAGTAAAGGTCGAATATCGCCTGAAGTGGGAAGGTTTGGTCCGGTAGACCACTAAACAGAAATATTGGCCTAACTTGGACCCCAGCACACACGTTCGTTCCTGGCAACGAGGCGCCCACGAGTTAGCCTGAGTTTCAGGGTGACTGTGGAGTCTCCCAACTTCCAGAACCTGGAAGAGCCTCCACAATGTTACACTGACATCCTGGAAAATTATCGGCTACTTCGTAGAGTGGTGCCACCACCAAATAAAAGCCTGAACAATATGGAGGCTGTCGCATGGCGACGCATGCAAGCTGGCCGTTTTGCAAACTCGGTCTGGGCTTATCAGGTTCAGGAAAACGTTATGCAAACCTGCCACGTATGTATTTTGATTACAAGTTCATAAGTTGAACTGCATTTTCTATTATATTCATTATTTGCCTATGTATGTGTAGATATTATGTATATATATTTTTCTAACATATTATCTGTACCGTGCCCCGCCGCGGTAGTCTAGTGGCTAAGGTACTCGGCTACTGACCCGCAGGTCGCGGGTTCGATTCCCGGCTGCGGCGGCTGCATTTCCGATGGAGGCGGAAATGTTGTAGGCCCGTGTACTCAGATTTGGGTGCACGTTGAAGAACCCCAGGTGGTCAAAATTTCCGGAGCCCTCCACTACGGCGTCTCTCATAATCAAATGGTGGGTTTGGGACGTTAAACCCCACAAATCAATCATTATTATCTGTACCGCCCTCATTACACAATGCCCCTCGAGGGCTCTGTAAGGTACTGTAATTAAATAAATAAATAAATAAATAAAAAATAAATAAATAAATAAATAAATAAATAAAGATGATAGATGCAAGCATTTTCGGGCGACAGGGACCCCTGACCACATAATATGGTAGTGGGACAGCTTCCCAGGCACTAAATAAAAATAAATTGTTTATAGACGCCTGGGAAGCCCTGCTGCGGAGCGAGAACTCTGCTTCACAGCAACAAGCCAACCACCTGGCGGAAGAAACTGCGAGGAGTCAGAACCTCTTCACCTGCTTCTAATCACCGAGGTACCAGCCACCGTAACTTAGGCCCGTGTGCCATGGATGAGCAGTAGAGGGCCTGCTTATCTGGCGTAAAAATAAAGTTGTCATCCATCCATCCTTCCATTCATTCATCCAAGCAAAACCGTTAGGCCCTGCGAAATGCATTGTGTAATGTGCGCATTTTAGAGTCCTAAGTTGCCGCCAGCTGACGTTTTGTACAATGTCACGATATGACTCGACATATCTGTCGGAATTAGTCACTGGAACACGGAAGACACCGTGACCGCCCGACCCGCGGCCATATTTGGCACGAGGCCCATCCCTAAACAGGTGTGGTCGCTGCAATCACTGTGACGTGCAGGGTTGGATCACGTGATCTCGCTTCACTCTGGCGAAGTAAAGTGGTGGTTGGATGCGTTGCTTTTACCGTGAATTCACGGGGTTTTCATTTTTGAACAGCGTTGTGTTGCTCTGAGTTCATGTGTGCGAAATTCCGCGGACTACACAATCCGTAAAGTTGCATAAATGTTACCGGCAGCGTGTCACTGTGCACTGCTTACGCGATACTACTGTCACTGCCACTGACACTGCCACTGTCACCTCTATATTTCTTTGTAGGGCCGAAGCTCTTTAAGGCGTAGGTCTGTACTTCCTCTGAGGTATGTAGTAGTAGTAGTAGGTAGCCACCCGCATACCGGTGGCACATTCAAGAGTTTGTTGAGCTATAGCTTGGGTCACTTCAAGATTGTAAAAAGAAGTGTCGCGTATGCGCGCATGTTAAACAGCTGTCAAATGTCGTGTGGCCAGATGGTTGCACGAAGTTTAATGAAGCAAGTTGATAAACTCAGGAACAGCGAGTACCCTGAAGCCTCGATCACTTCCTTGGCTAAGGGGCTATTGAAAACCATCGGCATCACGTATAAAACAAACGTAGTACTAAAAGAGAAGTCAAACGAGAGGCCTATTGTTATGCCCTACGTCCATGGCATTTCACACGAACTGAAAAAAATTGTAAGTAGGCATGACGTACCCATGACCTTCGTGGCACCTCACAAATCAATTTCACTTTGTCACCAAGTAAACGGCAACTACCAGAACAACAAAACATGATCTGCTAAGCATGTCAACAAGTTTGTACAATGTGAAAAAAATTTCGTATATGGTACTCCTTTGCCATGCGAAAATTTGTACGTTGGGTAAACTGGTAGTCGTCTTAATTCACGTTTACGTGACCATTATTACAACTGCAAGCACATTAGTCACCCTGGTAATTTAGCTACCCATTGCATGCAGTGTCATTGTAAGCCAAACTTCGAAAAAACCATTGTTTTATCAAGATCCAAAGGCACAAATAAAATGGAAATCATTGAAGCTTTCATGATGCACAGGCTCGATGAAGAAATGTGTGTTAGTGCGCCATCTATTCATTTCTCCAAAAATGAATATGCTTTTTTACGTGGATATTTTAAATAGTTGAGAAGACCAGAGTTAATGTCGCGCAGATGGTTGCTTTCTCGTTGTGGCAAGTGAGCAGGTTTACGCTCTTTTTTCCTCTTTCACCCTATATGTGTTTGTCACATTTCCATCAAACAAATAGTTGTTAGTTCACACTCGTGTGTGTCCTACCTGTGCTTCAGTGTGTCTTTTAGTGTTTGATTCTAGCACGTCGTGAGTATCTACCATGCGGGGGAAGTTGCCGCCAATACATTCAAGAATTTGCGACGTTGTCTAAATTGTCAGAGAGCTAAAGCATACCCCGGAAGTACAGTTCTTTTCCTTTAATTTCGGTAATTTAACCCTGTTCTGGTCTATTTCGTGGCCAGCTGCTTCTGCATGGTCGGCCAGCGCGTTCAACGAAACGTTCTCATACCTTGGGCATCTGCCTCAGTTGCGCAGAAAGCGACTAAACCACTCCTACTTTTTCTTAAAGTCAACAAACCTGAGCAACGCCTGTAGACTGTGTGTGCTCCCCGAGTGTGCTCGTGATTGTGTGTACCTTCTTATCTCTCTGCAACCTCTTTTCTCCCCCCATCCCTTCCCCAATGCAGGGTAGCAAACCGGATGTGCGTCTGGTTAACCTCCCTGCCTTTCCTTGCATCTTTATCTCTCTCTCTCTCTCTCATTTACATCATACAATTACCGCTCTAGCCTTAGCTAAAGCTTACTTCTCTAGCAGTAGGTAACTTCTACCGTAGTCTACGCCTCTCCCATCCTCCTGCACAGGTGTCCGTTTCCATGGGTGCACCTGACCACATAGGTTTACATCCGCCAGTGGCGTAGCCGGGAGTGGCCCACCTAGCCCGGAGAGTTTTCAAATTCATTTCTTGTGCCTCCTCCACCCCAAATTTTTCCCATGGTATATAGCGCACAAAATAATCGTCTACACCATCTGCCTGCCCTGGCCCAATTCTAATCAAGGTGGTGCCGCCTCCGCAAAAAATTTATCCCAACGCCCCTGCCACCCGATACTTCAGCTCACAGGATTCCTCGCATATATATTACGTCTGTAGAATGGGTCCATCGCTACTGTCACTTCTTTTTAATGCTGTTTTGATCTACAGGTGAAAACGTGGTAATCCTTGAAAACTCATTCATCTTTTAGGAGCTACCGTGATATATTGATATAATGGCATTTCCGTGAGGAAATGCCATTTCCTCCTCTTCAGGTAGGGTTGCCGACTCAATGGGTGAACGGGACAGACAGTCGGCGTCCATATGTCGCTTGCCTGACTTGTGTACGACTACATATCGAAGTCTTGCAGCCTGAGACTCCAACGGGCTAATCGCCCGGTAGGGTCTTTTAGACTTGTTAACCAGCACAATGAGTGGTGGTCGCTATTACTTTGAAGGGGCGGCCATATAAATACGGGCGAAATTTTAAAACCGCCCATACCACGGCGAGACATTCCTTCTCAGTTGTAGAGTAATTGGCCTCAGCACGTGTTAATGTTCTGCTTGCGTAAGCGATTACCCTCTCTGTGCCTTCTTGCTGCTGCACAAGCACAGCTCCCAGACCAACATTGCTCGCGTCTGTGTGAAGCATCGTCGGGGCTTCTTCATCGAAGTGGGCAAGCACTGGGGGCGTTTGAAGACGTTGACGCAGGTCATTAAAGGCAGCCTCCTGTTCTTCGTTCCACTCAAAGGCAAGTCGTCTCTTGTGAGACGAGTTAGTGGCGACGCGATGCGGGCAAAGTCTGCGATAAATCGGCGATAATAGGCACAAAGGCCAGGAAAGCGTCTGACAGCCTTCTTATTGGAGGGTACTGGGAACCGTGCGACAGCGGCAATTTTTCCAGGATCGGGTCGGATGCCTGCGTTACTGACGACGTGACCGAGAAACTGAAGTTCGTGGAAACAGAAATGACACTTTTCCGGTTTCAATGTTAGGCCCCCAGACCGTATGGCAACGTAACACCACTTCCAGCCTTTGGAGATGCTCGTCAAAAGTCGTTGAAAATACTACAACGTCGTCAGATAGACTAGGCACGTCTTCCACTTCAATCCCGAAAGTACCGTGTCCATAAGCCTTTGAAATGTCGCGGGCGCGGAGCACAAACCGAAAGGCAAGACTTTAAACTCGTATAAACCATCTGGCGTCACAAAAGCGGTTTTCTCTCGGTCTCTTGGGTCTACCTCGATCTGCCAGTATCACTCCTCAAGTCCATGGAAGAAAAGTCGCGAGCGTGCCGAAGTCTGTCAGGGAGTCATCAATACGTGGGAGCGGGTACACATCTTTTTTGGTCACCCGATTCAGCTTCCTGTAGTCCACGCAAAACGCAGCGTGCCGTCCTTTTCTTTACTAGCACTACAGGCGATGCCCAGGGGCTCTGTGACGGTTGAATTACATCAACTTCAAGCATTTTCGCGACTTGTTGTTGTATGGCTTCGCGTTCCTTTAAAGCTACACGATAAGGGTTCTGGTGAATAGGTCTCGCCGTGTCCTCGGTTGATTATTCGATGCTTTGTCAAAGGTGTTCGACCAACTCGTGAGGTCGATGAAAAGCAGTCGTGGAATTCGGATAGTAGCTGAAGAAGTCTCTGTCGCTCATCCTCTGACAGAGTGGGGCTAACATCGAGAACGGGTTCTGGTTCTTGATTAGGCGCTTCATCTAATACCGATAAACATAAACTGCTTCGCATGTCTACGATATTGTCGTAAGAAGCGATAGCTGTGCCCTTCGGAAGGTGCCGGCGCTCAGTACTGAAGTGGTCAAAAGTAAATTCGTGCGCCACCAGTGAGACGGACGATACTCGTGCGACCGAAATGCCATGGGCTAAATAGCAGCGAGCCAATTTGGTCGGCAATGCCTTCGCCATCAAACGGTTCGTGCCCTTCACCGAAACAAGAGTGCATGACCGTGGCGGGACGACCCAAATCATCATCAATTATACGTAAAGTGTTACGTATTGTGTCTGAACAGTCAACCAAACCAGGGCTGTTGCGGAACGTAATTGAACGGTCCGGGATGTTGATGACGGCACCATATTCTCTTAAGAAGTCCATCCCTATGATCAGGTCCTTGCAACATGAGGTGAGGATGACAAACGTCGCACGAAAGAAGAGCTGCCGATGCCCAGTCTCGCTGTACACTTCCGACAGGCATCAACAGCTGGCCGCTGCTGTCCTCAGGTGAGGTCCCGTCCACGTAGTCTTCACTTTTTTTAGGCGCACGGCAAGGTTTTCACTATGATAGAGAAGTCGGCACCGGTGTCAACTAAGGCTGTTACTTGCTGTCCGTCTACAAAAACGGTAAGATCTGTGGTCACAGTTTCGTCAACGTTACAAATAGTCGGCTTTACGGCGTCCTATGGTAAGAGTAACGGGGGCTTTTTCGTCGCTTGGCGGCCTGCAAACTCACCCCCGGAGGTCGCCGCCTTCAGTTTCCCCGGCGTGGACTGGTGACCTCCTTCCGCTGGCGTCGGCTGTAGTGCGGTGGCGCGACGAAGGCGAATATGCCGGAGG